>VTPC01089980.1:287159-318093 GCA_011009095.1 Ignelater luminosus
GCAGGAATGAGCTGATTAGTCATCTAATTTTGTAGGTTGGGCGTTATCACATGACCATGACTGGTCACAAAAGAAAATTATCAGCTTCCGTAAATTCAAGCAAAACATTGAACATATTTACTTACCTCAAAAATGTCATTTAGTGAATTATAGATAACTTGTAACTTTAAATTTGGATCAATTCTTCTAAAATGCTTGAGAATTTTTATAATTTTAAGTTTTCTGTTTTTATTTATAATAAATCCCGATCTCTTTCTAACAAAGGAAAACTAATTGGTACTAAACATTTACCAAAATCTTTGATTGTGCAACGACACCAAATACAGCAGCAATTCTCGAAAAAAAAACACTTTCAACCTAACAAAATGAAAGCATGGCCTGTTTAGACCCAGAAACATCATGAATGGGGTATAGTCACGTCACAGATTTGTTTTTAATCTGTGACAACACGCATCTACTTGAAACATATGTAGAAAAGAGACTGTTAGCCTTTCATATACATAGACGGTGTATGACAAGGACAACACTAGAAACAGTAAATGTGATATGAACTGACGTATGAAATTGCCATGTAACTATATGCTGAATAGATCTAGAAATCATAGTTGAAATAATGAATATTCTAGAAATTTATTGTTTTTATCTTAATTAAAATATCTGGAACCGACAATAATAATGAACAGCAAAAAGCTACCGAACCACATCGTTATTTTCTGTACAAGATTGCAACCAGAATCAGAACCATTATAAATATTCAGACCTGGACCAGAAGTGGACCAAAACTGTTATTCCATTTGGGTTCAAGTCCCTGATCTGTACTCACTAAGATAAGTTTTCAGTTGAACCATTTATTGATTTAAATCATCCTAATCATATAAATGAAGCAACTATCTTCTTAGGTAATTTATGTATTACACATAAATTACTCAAATGAAGAGTACAGGGGAAAAACCAATCTAAATCACTGCAAACCACGAATCAAAATAGGTGCTGTATGGAAAAGCGATCAAAGTCCGTGCTTTAAATTGAAATATCTCAAAACTATTTAAATGTAACTTAGATCGTTTTTCCCCTGTACTCTTCAAATGTATGACAAAAATTAAATTGGAAAAAATACGCAGATTCTAATAATAATCAATCTAATTATGGCTTTTCATATGCAATTATCAGTTTTCAAGTTCTCTAAATTAAATTTTAAAAAAAGCATACAATTGATGACCCACGCGATGTTTTAATTTTACTTACCCAACACTCAATCTAACACTTCCGCTGGTTGCTGATGCCGAATTAACCCTAATATTTCCACTACTTTGAATTGCAGCAGAACTTTCACGTAATGTAGGGAAGTTAGATGAATTACGTTGCAAACCCTGCTGCCCTCTAACTGTACGAGTTATAGTTACAGCAGGTTTATAAACAGAACTAGCTCCTGAACTAGAAGATCCAAGTGAAGGAAAATCTTCAGCTCTATGTGGATTAAATTTACTTGTGGTTATTGTAACAGCTGAAGACCGTAACGGGGCTGAACTAGTACCACCTAAATCAAAATTATTAAAATAGAACTAAGTATTTTATCTAGAAAAGTTTCATACTTAGACTAGGGAAATTCTCTTCACTTAATGGATTCAATTTTGAGGTTATTGTTACATTAGAAACTGTTGCCCTAGATCCAATACTACTTGTAGTACTATTGCCACTCAATGATGGGAAATTTTCAGCGGCTAACGGATTATTAAATAATCTATCATCTACTCCACCACCTCCTGGTCCACCTGGTTCGAGATCAAAACCAACTGCACCTTCATCTTCATTTTGCCTTTAAAAATATATTCTTTACTAACTAATAATTAAGAGATAACATATAATTTACCGATCCATAGTATGTCTATTACTGTAATGTCTCCCACCCCTGCTACTAACATCAGGTCTATTACGTGGTGCTAAAGTAAATTCAAACTCTAAAGTCCTGGCTTGCCGATTTGCAGCCTTACTCAAGTTCTTGCCATGTACTGCTGCATAATGTGCTAAAAATAAAATAATATTAATAAAAACATAACAAAATCAAATTTCAAAATAGGTTTTCTACCTTTAAGATCAATATCAGTTCTGAAAACAGACGTAAACCGTTCGTACTTGCATTCTCCTTCTTCACAAAGATAATGTTCCTCTAAATAATGTTTTCGAAGGTCATTATATGTACTGTAATACTGATGTTTACCATCAACATCACAGAAATGACAATAAAGGTGATCGCGTCGTAGATGACGAAATAGTTCATCATTATCCATAAAACGAGTTTCACAAAATTCGCATAGTGGATGTCCTCTGTATTAATTATAAAGTAGATATGACAGAATTCTAAAAACATAAAAAATATAATTACCTATGAGATGTATTATCAGGATCTCCTTTTCGTCTGTGAGTAGCTAATTCGGCACGAGTATAAAAACTACGTTCAAATGTAAATATTTTTAAGTTGGCCACACAAATATCACAATAGAATAATTCATGATTGCGTCGCATATGGTCTTTAAGCTGTTGAAATGTTCTAAAAGGCTGATTGTAACCATTTCTTTTACAGATAATACATTCATGTTCTAAAAGACGGTAATAACGACGCTGGATTGCTGGTGTTGCAAAGTAAAGGCCATATTTTCGATCTTGAAGATTTTGTGGTTCTACTTTTCGTTTAAGTTCAGTAAACAATTCCACTTCCTTGGTGAATATCACCTAGAATTTAAAACGATCACTAATTGTAAGACATTAAATTACATTATGGTCTTGTTTAGCCTGTACTCTAATCACCAACTAATGACATTATCTTGAAAAATAATGTTATCTAAAAAACTGTTCACCCTTTTATAATTTATGGTTATTTTAACAATGTATGAAGGTTATCTAATTATCTAGTTTTTGTAATTAGTTCCAATTCATCTCATTAGCAAAAGAAGATATCATTAGACAATGAATAGAACTATGAAAGATAATTCATTCTAAGAATCAAAGTAAAAGAACACTGACTGTATAAAGAGTATTTGTATTTGTAAATTTACGAACACACAAAAAGGCACAAGAATAAATAAGGTTAGGTTTATCAATTACTGTGTATTGCTACTTAAGAGAATGTATAGTACTATTAGAAGTGATAGCATTCAGAACTAGGCATTTTGAAAAGAACTCATATTAAAAACTTCAAAAATTCTTGCAGCTTTCAACATTATGACAGATACTTTTTTTAGGTTAGGGGTTTCACATTACATAATTACCATTGACCATCAAAATGAAATTCTAAAAATAGCGAAACATAACACTGAACCCAATTAAACACGATTACAAATATAAACTATATACCTTGGGCATTTCCTGCCTACATATGGGACATTCTTGTTGATTACAAAGTACTCTCATGCGAGTAGAGCATTCGAAGCAGACGGGATGATCGCAGACCCCAACAGAAAATATGTCAACATTTTTAAAGCAAACGACACAATTATTTTCGTTTTCACTTGAATTTAAAACTTCACTAGCTGACATTTTCGATTTTTAGCGTTTTTTCCTCTGTGTTAGACAGCAGACACAACCTACAAAATGACAAGTGGGTGCGTGGGACTTTCGCAATTTTACCACTAGGTGGCAAATGAAATCTTGGGGCCACGTGGATTTCAATTTCAATTCCTTTTCTTTTCAAAGATCAACATTATTTTAACGGGTTCTACTTTCACATTCTTTTCTGCCTGAAGGAAACTCGTTCTGCTTTAATGCTAATTTAGTCTGATGAAAAAAATCTCCCTGTTTCACGATTTTCAGTAAATTATGATGATCAAAAAAAATTTAAAAGACGACATAAAAAAGTCTCAAAACACAAAATTGAGGTATTAAATAAACTAAAAATTAAACTGACCGACAAAAAAAACCGGCCAACCCGAAATATTTTGCAAAACCACTTTAACAATTATTACTTTAACCGGTGATTCTTATTTGATTAAAGAATCATTCACTGTTGACACAGGAAGTACAAATTAGCTAAAAAAAAGAGACAAATTAATATAGAAATTAATTTAATTTAAGAAGTAACAAAAACAGTCTAAATACAATTAGAAACAATAAAGCTGGCTGTTTATAACGGACTTCTGTATGTCCTCCTCGAGCTTGAATTGCATCATTCTACCGCCGTGGCATTGAAATTGATAACTTTCAAAGTGGTTTTGCGAAATATTTCAGAATGGTCGGTTTTTTGCCGGTCAGTTTATGTTGAAACTATAAATTTTAATTAAGACAAAATTAGTATTTGTATTCAATTCTATTATTGAAGTAATATCCCGTGGAGGCTATTGCTATGGAGATTATTGATCAAATAATAACGGGGTTTACACATCAACAAATAACAAATCTTGCTGACATAATATTCCAAAGTTCCTGATGTGTCAGCTTTAAGTCACATAACATATCATATTTATAATTTTTTATGACAATAACTTACTAAAATGGCAGATGGTGAAGGAAAATCTGCACGAAGCGAAGTGAAGTTCTCGGCAAAATCGGAATCATCAGCTGAACCGCAAGTTATCTTTGCGGAAGATCTTACACCAATTCATTTTCATATACAGCCGTACGAAAGGCATGTAGATGTTCTACACATAACAATAAAAAATAAAATACAAATTTTTTTTACAGAAGTAGCATTGATGAAGCAGAAGAATCGGAAATTTTGGAACCGGATCATCCACTTTTGGAAAGATTTCAGAAATCATTAAAGGAGCATCTTGAAAAACAGTTAGAACATTTAAAAAATGAAATTTTTGAATTGGTAAAGTACAAGGAAAAAATGTTAATTAATTCCAGTTTGTTTTATTTTAAATTTCTTGAAGGAAACTGGGGCAAAGAAGAAAAGTTTAGCTCGTGAACAACTCGGTGTGGAAACATACGAAGCACAGCAATTGGTAAATAGGCAACAACGCGAGCTGGAGATGTGTGTAATAGAATTAAATGATATATGTTCAGCTACAGAACAAACGGAATTTCAATTAGAGGAGACGAAAAATGAGTTTAATAAGAAAAGACAAGAACTCTTCGAAACAGAAAAGCATGGTGAATTAGCAGAGAAAAATAATAGGAATAATTCATATAATATATTTGTCTTGTAGAATTGCATCTTCGCAATGAAGTGGAAAGTTTAAATCTTTTGTTAAATCAGATGAAGAAATGGGAAGAAGAAGTGGAATCAGAATTGACTGTAAACCAACGAGTTTTCGAGAAAACAAAGAAAGACAAATTTAGATTAGCTGATGAACAGAGACAACTTGTTAGTATTATACACTTTTAAATAAAAGAGGGCAAGCTTTATTAATTACCTTAATTTTAGGATATGATGATTTATAGACTCATGACCGAGATATGGCGATTGGAAGAGGAAGCAGAAACAATTGACATGCAGTTGAGAGTTAAAGAAGAACAGCGTGAAAAGTTAGCAGAAGCTGTAGCTGCAAGTAATGTTGATATTGAAACCATGAACGCAGAATTACGCTGTTTATTGCGTTCTTGGAATTCGGTAGTTGTTTTGATTGCACAAAGAGATAAACACTATAATACAATTAGACAAGACCTAGAGTAAGACTGTACAAATTTAAGTAGAATTACAATTTTAAGCAATTTGGTCTTTTTTAGTTTGCTGAATGAAAAACTAAGAAGCATGGCATCTGAATTAGAGCAAACTAAAAAGCTTTGCCAAAAAGAAATGTTGCAAAATGAAAGACTGACTGATATAAAATGCCGAATCGAGTTTGATATAGAGAACTGCAAGCACTTGTTGGAAGTGGAAAATAAAAAGAGAGCTGTTCTAGAGGCGCAAATGGACAGCAACCAAACATTAATTGATCAGATTGAAAAAGATATTCAAAGACTTTCCGCTGTAAGTTTGTTTTTTCCCATTTTACATCAAGAATTGCAACTCTTGGAGTTTAATTCTTAAAGAAAAACTAACAAATTCATTGTTGTGAAAATTACGACTGTGGGTCGAACCGAGATAAAACCAACAAATATAGCAGTTCACATATCGACAATGAGCTTTTTGCAAAAACTTTACCCAAAATCCAGACAACAGATTCGTTTAACATCAGTTGTTAAAGAAATTTGACTTTTTCCTACATATTAGTTTTTTCAAAATTGGCTCTTAACTATTAAATTTGTTACAAATAAGTGATCCTCATCTATCATGTAGATAGGATCAACGACGTCCTAAGATATTATCCCTTCTATGTAGATACAACAAGGAATGTTTTATGAGTAAGAACATAATAAGAAGGAAGCCGTATGCTGATGTAACAGGTTATTTATCGCACAAGGCCGGCTAATCAAAAGGGTGGTATTCAGCTAACTAAAGGGACGGAATGTTTTGAAGTCCGAGGGGGATCTCCCAATGAACGTCCGCACAAAAGGGCAGATACTCGCAACAGTCCTAAGAAGAAAAGCTCTAGATGTTCTTAAACTTTGTTTAAACTTACTTGGTTATTGTCTTTTTTTTCCAGAAAATAACATTAAAAAGAAATTGAGTCCAATAAATGGACCAGTTTTTGTCTCGAAACGCTCATTTTCAACATCAAAAACGAGCATTCAATGTCTATCAACATCGCTGCACCTATTAGCTATTGAACTATCCTGGTGAGGTCCGCGACGCGCTGCTCCAGGCGAGATGTGGAATCGCTAGAGATCTGCATGCAGAGGCTTTAGTTGATGATGTAAAAGCAATCACGGAAATTTGCGGTGCTGCAGCGCATATCTCAACCACCTTGTTCGCGATCGTCGCCATACCTTCAAGTGTAGAAGTATCTGGCGTGGCAGAGAGCACTAGCAGTCTCTGCATTTACAGCGTGCGAAGTATATTTGCGAGTCGTAATTTCGCGAAGGAATCGCGATGGAATCTTGTCTTCGAGCTCCAGTTCATGTAGCAGACGGCAGAGTTTCGTCTTTTTTGTATCTAAAATGTTCAGTTTCTCATACCTTTCGGTGTTTGGAGGCTTGGAGTCAATATCCGTCGACGTAATATTTGCTTGCGTTCGCTTACACAACGCGACACGATCACGTCACATGATCACGTCGGGGTAACCACTTTTGAGTTCGTTGTGTTAAATAAATAAATACGCATCAAATATGTTTATTGTAACTTTATTAAGAACAGGAACCATTAACATCAAAAGGGCGCATTCACATTCGAAAAGGAACATTGTGTTTTCTTTGGCTAAAATTTTCCATATGTTGCGCAAGATCTTTTGAAATGCAACTTTAAGACGTAGATCACACGCGCGGTCCGAGAATACCACATCGCCACAGTTCGTATAAATTAAGTGCTGCTTTTATTAATACCTTTTATTATGAAATTTTGTAAATTTTGAGAATCATAGTTAGTTTTATTTCTCGTATGCCTACATACAGGTGATTTATTTTTCTAAAGGAAAACCGTAAACGTTACTACTAAACATACACTTATTCACTAGGAAAATACCAATAAAGCTTACGAACTTTCACTGGAAGTAAAAGAATTTGAGAAGGTTACTCGGCAAAAAGTACTACTGGAAGAGAACATTTTGAAAACACTGGAAGATAAATTAACAAACCACAAAGCGGCTAAATATCTTAATAAACTGCTGTACCAAATAAACGAGAAGAACAAAGATATGGTAAGCTATTTGTTTTCATATTATTTTTGAATTATTTTTCTTTCTAAAATATTGCTCTATTTCCAGGAAATTAGTTTAGCAACTTTGGAAAATACAAATGCCAAACTTTTAATGGATATTGAAGCCCAAAAATACGTAAACGACGAAACCCAAAGGTTTCTTGACGACATGATCAAACAACAAGATGCCGTTGAAGCTCAAGTGAAAGAACAGAATGCAGAATTTGAAAAGTTACAGTTTGTAGCTACTAAAAAGCAACGTGATCTTGATCTGCTTACTACAAAGATTGAAACAGCTATTAATAAGCAAGGGGTAATTGCTTATAACCAATTCATCATCATATGTGAATATTTTACAAATATAAATCTTTCTTCTTAGGGATTGGATGTTTCACCAGAAGAAGTAAAGATTATGACTTTAGAGAAGAATATAGAAGATGCCAAAGAAAAGATTAAGCAGCTGCAAAAGTTTTGGTTAAGACAACAAGGGCACGTTGTGTTTTTGTCTCAACAAAGGCAAGAACAAATAAATGATATGAACATGCTGAAAAAGCGTATGCAAATTATGTTGTTTACTGCTTAACTTATATTAATAGAAATGGTGTTTTAGAAATGCTCCTTTTGGTTCAGAAAAATTTAAAGATCAACGATGAGCTCGAAGCTCATAAAAAATTGGAAGACAAAATGGATCGTTACATTAATAACCTACAGAATCGTTTAGTGGTGTTAAACGATGAATTATGCAAGAAAAGGGGAAATAAAGACCTTTTAGGAAAGGATAACGATTATTTGCAAAGTGAATATCTAGGGAAACTGAAAGTAAGGAAAAGCCATTACATTTATTTATCTTTTACATACTTACAATAAATTCGTCTAGATTGTGTTTCACCTTACGAACTGTCAAATTTTAGGATGCAGAAATGGAATCCTTAAACATTGATTCAGATATAGCCGACATTGAAGAAGATAAAGTAAATCTGATTAATGAATTAATTGAACTTAACAGAGTAGCCTTGACTTGGGAGAAAAAAATACAAATGGCCGTTGAGACCAAAAAGAACATGGACCAAGAGCGTGGAGAAGGTGGTGAAGTTGGTAACATGAGGGCTGAAATCCATCGTATGAACGTGAGCTTTATAGATTTTTGTTAATAAAAATTTTAAAACTCTATTTTTAATCCATTAAGTTGTAGGCACCTATATAACTAGACAAACTAAGTTTCTTTCGATTGCAGGTGAGATTGAGTCAATTAAAAAAAGCTCAAGAAAAATTAATTTTTGATTTGGAGCATTGCATTTCTCGCAGAGACGCTATAATAACAATTGCAGAAGCTCGAGAAAAACGAGAAAAGGGCGGCAGCGAAAAAACACGTATTAATTTTGCCAGAAAATTAGATGATATGCGAAATAAAGTGACACAAATGGAAAATGTAAATTTTAGGGACAAATTAATTGATTTAATACAAAAAACTTGATTTATTTATTCTTTAGGAAGTTGAAACTATGGAAAAGAAAATGGAATCACTAGAGGAAGAAGAACAGGACATAAATAAAGAAATGGTTACCACTGAAGATGACATTGAGTGCTATAAAGAAACATCTGAACACAAACGCTTGAAAATAGAAGAAATAAAAACTCTTAAACAAAGGGTACAGACTGTTTTAAAATACTCGTAATAATCTTTGCATAAGAATGAACTACATAAATCTAATTCTAGAATCTCGAAGTACTGGTTTTGAAACAAAAAAAACTGAAAGTATATTCGGAATTGGCAAAAAATCGACATCCATTTATTGTATACCGTACTGAAAGTGCTATAAAAGCAGAATATGAAAAACATAGTGAAACAAACAGCAAGCTGTTAAACATTTTAGGAAATCTACTATCTGATTTTCCCAATTACTTACAAGTTCTCACTCGAATTCAGAACACGTTGAAGCTACCTCACATTTATCTACCTATAACAAAACAAATGTAATGACTAATGAGTAATGACTGATCATACAAAATCGCATTTTGATATTTTAAAAATGAAACATTATGTATTTTAATCGTGTGTTTTATATTACTTTTTAAAGTCTTTGTATTAGTACTTGTATTGTGTACTTATGAATAAAATACAAAATCTAAACGTATCATTAGACTTTTTTT
The DNA here is from genome assembly GCA_011009095.1 of Ignelater luminosus. NCBI lineage: Eukaryota > Metazoa > Arthropoda > Insecta > Coleoptera > Elateridae > Ignelater > Ignelater luminosus. Next base: position 296,983 of record VTPC01089980.1, read on the forward strand.
GACGACCATTCGTTTCTGACTCGGCAAAACTTTCATTTTCCAACTTGTCAATAATGAAACAAGTGATTTATAAAACCTTCGGTTCAACTTCAACATTAGAAATAGACTGTTGTAATGTCCGCAGAGTCGGACTGGAGAACTAAGAGTCTAGAGACCCTGAGACCAAACAACTCTGAGGGCCAAGTAGGACCAAAACCGGTCTTGCCAAGTAATTTCTATTACAAACCAAAATCATCGACTTTTTGGCCTTCAAGAGCTAGGCAGACTAAGGTCATCGACTTTTTTGTCGTCAAGTGCTAATTCCTAGGATCAAGATCAGCAATATCTTACCCGTGAATAAATTATGATGATAAAGACCAAGATCCATTGGATTTACTTTAAATGATGAAAGTTACAAACGCATGAATTTTATATCATCTGATTACGGTAAACTTGAAGTTAAGAAACTACACGGACTTGTGTAGAAAACAATGAATATTGTAAAAATGCAACTAAATAATTTTCAGCTGAATGTAAATGTTGCTAATTTAAGATTCGCTAATAATACTTCATATGCATCTTCTGAACGAGTTCAAATGCACAAAACAAACGTTTATGGAAGCTTACGAAAACGTATTTCCTTTGGTTTTTGCGATAATAGTAACATTGACTGCAAACCATACATACAAAATTAGCCCTTAGAAAGGAGTACAGTTTTTAATAAATAAATATTCAACGGAGCAATCTGTAAACAACCAATTAGTTACACAAAATCAAAACGGTACAAGATGATGCAATTGTGGTACCTTTTAATATTAGAATAAGTCAAGAAGTTGTTATTAGTGATTCATCGAAAAATCAAGGAAGTTTACATGATAAGTAGATAACTTTTAGCGATATTCTTATTTTATATACATAATTATCTTTAAATACTTAAGTTTTTAAGTAGTTTCATCATATAGCCAATACTATGCAACTTGAAAACTACATTATTTTTATTACAACAGAGCTGCTAGTAGCAACTAGTAGTGCAAGATGTGTTGCTTAACCAACAGTAAATTTCGTGGTCACGTGACTTCCGAGAATTTTCAATGTCCCGGTAGAGGCATCTGAAATGATGGGACGACTTAATGAATCTATATGGCGTTTGGCCTATTGTTGGAATCTACTAACATTATAGTATTAATTTCTATTTGTGATTTCGGTTATAGTAAAGGGTCCTTCGAGATTATTTGCAGCTCTTGACCTTCTACTTGGTATTGACGTGTTTCGCGATTTTTTTTACTGATTTACTTTTCTTTATTTTTCTGTATTGATTTTTTTAAAGAGTCGTACAAGGTCGTTAGTTTATTTTTGTGAGTGTTTACATACTTTTTGTAAAATCGTTCGGTTAACGGCAAATCAAATAAATCTCTTGATAAAGTATGCCCATAGATTATTTCTGAAGGAGTAAATTTTGTTGCAGAATGAATTGTGCGTTGTTGTATCCAATAACTGCATACGCCATTATGCGCTTCGGGGTTTCTTCAGGACTTTTGTTCTTGATGATTTTGCAATTTTTTATCAAAGTTGAATGGACTCTTTCTATCACTGAATTGGGTTTTGGATTTTTTGGAGTAGTTATGTGGAGCTTGATTTTGTGTAGATCTAAAAAATCTTTCATTACTTTGTTTGCTAATTCAGTTACTCCATCCATGGTCATTAGGATAGGTGAACCATGTTGTGATATGAAGCTAATTAAATTCTCAACAACTCCAATTATTGCTTTTCTAGATGTCGGGTGATAGAATTGGCAATATCGCGAAAATGCATCCATTATTCTCAAAAATAAATTTCTTTTAATTTGGAAGGTATCTATATGTATAGTTGTCATTATTTCGTAGGCTAATTTGTAAAGATTCTCAACTGGAAATAAACAGTAATGTTCTATTGGGTTCTAGATATTCTTTGAAGAATTGCAAAAGACTGCTTTAGATTTTGATCTCCAATGAATGCGTTGATTGCAGTATTCTTTTCTTTACATTAATTACGGAGAATATTATTTGATTTCTATTGGCATCCAAAGCATCTTTACATACTGGACTGCTCGGGGTGGAATATTTTTGGGAGTGGACGGTTGGCGTTAGATTTTCGTTTTGTTCGTTTGCCACATTCTCAGATTCTATTAATTCTAAAGGTGCTGCTTTAGGTGTTTGTGCACGCATTTTGAGTGTTCGTTTTGCTTCTGGGATTTTTAATTGCGTTCTATCTTGATTTATGATGATTATTTCGTCATAGGTTTTGCCAATTTTGCGAAATCTGGCATCAAAGCTAGTTGATTGTAAGACAAAGTACCGACACCAAACAAAAGACGATCGCAAATTGAGCTCAATAATGATTTTCTCTCCGCTAGAAGCGCTGTTGATCTGCGTTAAATTTGACGAACTTAAACGACAGTTTATAAGTTTGAGGTTATTAAAATTTAAATTTTAGAAAAAAAATACGTATTAATGGCTTGTTGTTGCGTATTATTTATTCTTTGCAAAGTTTATGTATGAACAAGTGCGTATTTTCTATTTTCTCGTCGTTATTTTCATTTCTTCCACATTTATTTTTTTATAAATTGCCGTAAAACAGATCTCGTAGTGGTTGCGCAACCGTTTCTGAATAAATTAGCTTAACCCAAATAACTCTGTCATGTAATTTGTATGATCAGATGAAAAATACAAGTTAAGTTTCCGAAAACGCATTATTTATTACCTACATTTTTCTACAATTTAAGTTGTAATAACCTCACACTTATAAACTGACGTTTAAACTTGTCAAATTTAATCTAGAACAACAGCGTCTCTAGCGGAAAGAAAATCGTTATTGAGCTTAATTTGCGATCGTCTTTTGTTTGGTGTCGGTACTTATTGTCTCACAATCAACTGGCTTTGTCTTTCATAGAACAACAGCGTCTGTAGCGGAGAGAATATCGTTATTGAGCTCAATTTGCGATCATCTTTTGTTTGGTATATATACTTTATCTCACATCAACTGGCTTTGTACCGGCAACCGGCTTCGTGATCAAATTACCAGTCGTGTTGGTAAAATACTTTGTGGTCAAAAAAATTTGGGTTAGTTTAACGTAAGTAACGTTATTTTTATTATTCTATAACAATTTACGTTGGAAATCTAGAAATTCTTAAAAATTAATTGCTGTAATAGTAGTTTTGAATGTAGTTTGAAACTCGTTTTGAAGATGTGTATTTTTCGGTATTAGCCGGCATTATTTGTGATCGAACTTGTTGTGGGAAATGTGCAGAATGACTGATATATTTCACAGCATAATATTATTTTTGCACGACCGCCTGTAAAGTTGGCTGTTTACAACTCGTTGTCAGTGCCAAAAGTTGACAATTATAAACATTTACAATAAATTTGACGTATCGATGTTATAAAACCGCATCGATAGCATAATGAATTCATTATACGCACTTATAACGGTGTCCTGTCCAACTTCATTCTTTCATCTGTCGTCAAAAGTTTTTCCTTTCTATTTTTTTTTAAATAAGGTTATACAAAGGCATTGTATACAACTCGAGTGTAAAGTTTCTTTTTTGAGCGAGTAGGAAGTTTATTCCTACTCGGCGGATTTGCGCACTCGCCTACGGCTCATGCGGCAAACTTTCCTTCTCGTGAAAAAAAGGTACACTTTACTCACTTGTTGCATAAATAACTATTTATGCACACTTATGAACCGTTTTAACTAACATTTTATCCACTAGTGGAATAAAATTAGTTTAATCTACTGTTGTGGATAAAACATTGTATTGCATTCCTGTTTTAGTCTCGTTTTATCCACTTAAGAAAATTAAACGCTCGAACTGCGTTTTCGTATTTTAACATTCTTGCGTGGATAAAACGCTGTCTAAGACACTTACAATAAATAACTATTTTCTTCAAGCGTATAATGATATGCCCATTTTGATATTCGTGGCTGACTTGAAGTTCATTATTTTTTACAGTAATAAAATGTTTACATTATTATGTTACTAATACAATAATGTTATAATATTTCAATAGTCCAGCCGGACTTGTTTACAAATGTCAATTAATTAATTTTGTACGCTCGAAGAAAAACAGTATATGTCACTCGGAGTAGAATGTCTTATTGTGTTTCGCATTGTTTGTATCGCCTCGGCAGCAAACGTGCTCTTCAACACAGACTTCATTTTTCTCCTTGTAACGTACTAATATACTATTACGGACATTGGTCAATCGAGAATTTTTAGAATTAAGCCTATTTTTACAATTGTTAGATAACTTAATCAAAGGTATTTTTACCATAGATACAACTGTTGTTTGTTATTTTCACAATTGCATCCAGGCCAATAATGCTTTTGAAAAAGTTATTCAACAATTGTAAAAGTGGGCTAAAGCACAAAAGAAAACTATTGGCGCAATAAGAATTGTAATAAACGCGCACAGAACGGTCTTTAATTTACTCAATGAAATGTAGGTGGTGTTTGGTGGCCATTGCGAAGTAGTCTGGGAAGATGTAAAGAAGGGGATGCAACATAGAATAGAATTCAGTTCATTGATCTGTATTAAAGAGTTTTATAAATTTATCGAAGGTTATCGTAATTTTAATTAAACATGTAATAATAAATCATAATCCTTTCTTTTTAAAATTTGGAAATTTTAAAATTTATAAAATTGCATATTCTCCCGTGAAGACTTAACTCTACGGTGTTAACCTTGAAAATTCTCCCTATTATTATCTTGGATGAACTTGTTACGAATTCAATAAATCTTCCTGTATATTTAATAAATCGGTTTTAAAATTGCGTCCGAGGACTATAAAACTATACAATTTAAATTTTTGTGAAAATCTGTGTAAGAAAAAGTGCAAAACAATCGGTACTCGATCATTATTTTGACTACTTCAGTTGCTTAGCAGACATGGAGGGTGTCGGTGCGTACGGAGGCGGCAAAGCTGGGGGTGCTTTTGATCCAGTGGCTTTTGCAAAGAGGCCCCAAGTTATTCTTAGAGCAGTATGTTGGGTGAGTATTTTATCTTTTAATATTAAAAACTCGGCATTCTATTTTACCTCCTTCTGCGAAAATTGACGATTTAATTTTATTTTTCGAATAATCGATTTCGAAGGTTTTGGTGGGGGTGTGTCATATGAGTTTATATTGATTATTTTGAATTTGGAAACGGGGTCAACAATGAATGAAAATTACCTTTTTAAAGTTTGATTGTTATATGGGTGTACTTGAAATGTTTATTGTAAAATAATATAATACATGTCGAATAATGATAAATAAATAAATTAATAACAAAATAAATTGAGAATGATTTAATATATGTAGAAGTATAATTTCATGCATTTATATGCGTATAATGTATTTTCAAAATTATTGTTTATTTACATATTAGTGTTTACTTTAAAAGTTTGAGGTACCTACATGAAATTATCTCTTATTTCATAATACCTCGTCTTCCTGAAGGTCAGGGATGTCAATTAAAGTCTGCCAATGCTATAGACACAGTTTATCATTAAATTGATTATTAGTTTATTTACTAGAAAGAAAAAAATTAAAATTATACTTGTGAGTACTATTACTCGTATTTTCTAAAGTAGGTAGTTATTCATCAATTTAATTAAAAATTGCTTTACCTTGTACTTTAATTTCTCTAGAGAATTGTAGAATTAGTTTTGAGATGGGAGGATATAGATCTTAATAATTAATTTGATATTGGTAATCTTGATAAGGTAGGTATTAATTAATACTGTATCTAGGAACTTTTCATAAATTGTGTGTGATATGGAACTAACAATGAAAATCAAGAAATCTGCAATTCTGGTAATTCAAAGATAAGTAGGCATTATGTAATATTATAAGGTTATGTCTTGCTCTCAATAATTAGTACGTTTTTGATTATAGTAAGAAAGCGAGAGATATTATAAAGAAAATGATATACATATATCAATTAATTTTTTTACATAATAAGCTAATTTTTGTGTTAAGAACACATGTTAAAATTTTATAACACTGAAGTATACTAACCCTTGTTATACATAAATTAGACATTGTAATCAACTGCAAAGATAATTAGTGTAAGAAGATGTTTTTTCAAAATAATATCTTAGAATATTAGCTGCCTTATCCTTCCTAGAATGCGTTTAAAGTAAGCAGAAGACATTGAGTTATTAAATAGTGTATAGATTGTAGTTGCTTTTTCTAGATTCTAGAAGAATCTTGATAAAACCAGTTGAACATCATGTACTATCACGGCAAAAAAAACCCGGGGCACCACACAGGTTTGAAAGTTACCCCTTGTAAATCTGTCTTTCAGTTTAAGTAAAACTCTTATGTAAGTAAGTACCTTATTAATTGAACTGACAAATACATCATAAAGCCTGATGCAAAAGAGAAATTTTGTTAGAACCGACGTATCGTCAGACAAGTGTGCTCCGGTTTTTTTTGCCGCGATAGTACATTTTGTGCCATGGTAACTAAGTAGTGGCGTCCAACGTGGAGCTTTACAGGTGAAAATTAAAGTTTTATGAGCAATTATTCTAGTATAAGTTTTTTAACTTCTTTATAAAATGTGTAAATAAATAAGATAAATAAAATAAAAAAAACATTATTGCAATTTTCAATATGGATCGACTGATATGATTTTTTTTGGCCAATACCGACAATCGGCCATATTACGTCACATTATAAAAGTGTCAATAAATCCATAGACTGCATTGGTTTAATAGGAATGGTGATACATTTTGTCTTTTTAATAGAAAATTGGAATTCTACTTGAAAGATGGCGTTTTTAAAGAAGCATGGTTTATACTGATAACAATATGGTTGTTTTGCTTAATATTCACTCATTTCCGATTAGAATTTTAATCGGTTTATTCTTATCGGCTTCATGGTCGATTTACCGATTATGTATATCGGTATCGGTCGATCGCTAATTTTTAAATGTTTCTAACGAGCGGAATAAGTTAGTTCGATTTTTCTGTTTTCCTTACTCAAAAGGAATTACACTACGCAACAAATTCAAACTTTTTTTTTGTTTATTATGATTTTTTTCAATTTATCCTGCTTAAAATGCCCCAAAAAGATTAAATCCTGAATATGGATAGCACACCTACTCGTATTTCGATTTTAGGCAGTATTCAAGAGGAAAAATAACTTGAAAAATATGCTTTTATGTTTTTAAATGAACAACAATTTGCGGTACAATGAATGCTTATTTATCTACTCTAAAGCTAAAGATAACTAAAATCTAGGAAGAACAATCATATTGTAACTAACAGAATAAGAAAAACGAAAAGATATCCCTAAAAGTGCATATTACATCTACAGAGTGATTGTAAATGAGTGAGGATGGTTTTAATTTGGCGCCACATTGAAATTATTTTCATGTTGGCACTACTTGTTTACTTTTTGCAATTTGACTTCCATGACACTATTAAATTGAAACTGTCAAATTCTTAGTTTCCATGGCACTCTAATTGAAAAATAAACTTGTAATATTGTGCGCATGGACGAAAATATGGAAAAAATTAAAAATGCGAATTTTGTCATGAAATTCTGATTTCATTGGTAACGGTTCCTTTTCCTGAGTAAATCAAAATTTCAAGTACAAATCCATCGAGGGTACAAAGATCATAAAGCTTGATCCCATACTTGGCACTTTTGTTAAGTATATACTGGCGTAATATTAAATGCCCATGCCATAGTAGCAAAGCCTCATCCAAAGACAATTTTTCTCTGGAATAAAAAGTGGAACAAATATTTTGTAAGATATGCTCGAGAACTTGATCAATTTTATGTAAACGGCAGTCGTGTCATCATCTGTTTTGTAAATACATAAACATCGCAAAATAGTTTCAAATCGGTTTCTTGGCATGATTTTGCCAAAAATTGGGTAGTGATAGATGGAGTTTTTGTTTAGACTTGGCATTGATATATTGCCCATTATAAAACATAATCCAAGAAAACGACGAATTTCACCAGGATTGGTTTCTTTCCAGTTTTTCATAGCTGAATGCCTTGACACATTTTTGTTTAGATTAACCCAGTTAGAAATTTTGTGAAATAGGAGACCATCAAAGAAAACTTCAAACATGAAGTTAAAAAGTATTCAATATCAATCCATTCATCTTCACTTTCGCCCAGCCTAATATCTTCCTCCTGGTGTTCGTTTTGGATAGAGTCAGTCTGTTCTCCACCGGACAGAATCTCTAGATTTTGACAATACCCATTTCTTTCTTATCTGACACTACCGCTTGATCACTCGAATCTTATTCTGACGAAGCTGACGTTGGTTGGTAATTGCAACCTGAATCCGAAAACATCTCTGGAATTCCTTCTGAACTATCCGATTCCCTTTTCATGATCCGATCAACCTCCTCCTGTATTTTCGTAGGTGTCAAGCGATGAGCTATCGTTGCAAAGATCTGAAACGTGTTATGAATAATTTGCTGTAACATATTTTTTTAATTTGGTTATTTTTTTACCTTTTGAAGTTCACTTTTCACATACTGTACCACTTATACAACGCAGGAGACAGTTAAAATTCCTGAAATAAAACAATGCTTGTTATTATTCAATATAGATTTTAACCTAACCTTACTTTTTGTAAAAAAAAATCAAATTAATCAAAATATTGCACAACTGACTATTACTATTACAAGAAACTATTAAAATACACATAGTAATAACAACAGAATAAAGAATTACTTACCAGATTTGCAAAAATACACCTTTCAGATGGAACACTAACGCACGTGTTTCACAGTAAATAAACCAATAAAATAATAAGCTAGACAGAGACCATCCGGCTACCATATGAGCCGATGTCTTATATAGACCGTGTGCGAAGATGAAACCGCTATCATGGACTGCGTGTTTTAAAACTTGCATTTAGTTTAGTAGTGTAGTAGAACTCATAAATGAGCCGGCAGTCCATTTTAAAAATTAACAGGGCTCATATATGAGCCGCTTGGTAGCGAAAGTGATAGAATAGTAGATACCTAAGAATAATAAACACATAGAAAACTTCATCTTGATTTCTCACCTTGTTCTTGAAATATTGAAAGAACAAGGAATTTTAAATGAAACTGACTCTGTGGTTTTAGTTTTCCGATATCTCTTCAAATAAAGGAAAGAAAAAATAATAACGAAAATCGAGAAATCTACCTTTTTTTAAATATCTCTGAAACTATCCAAGATATCTAGATTTTGCAAAGGCCAACAAAAAGGTCCTATAAATAGCCAACTTTCATCCCATTTAACCGATGCTGTATCTCTTACCGTTTCCAAGATCGCCATGCTATGAATCCTTATCTTGGACACACTGTATATTTAAGGTGCATTTGCTCCATATAGTAGCACGAACAATTACCAAACAAGCAATCACATTACAGCGGGTTATCAAGTTACAGCATCTGCCCTGCTCCAGCAACTAATATTTTATACATCTGAATAATCTAAACATTTAAGTTGTGGTTATTAACAGTAAAAATTGTTATGCAAAATAGAAAAAACTAATGAAAATCAAAATATCCCAAAATTCTATTTTTGCATCATCTAACAAAGAATTAAAATGATAGTAGGATTTAATAAAAGCAATTAACACTAATAACCTTTTTCTTGCATTGTCATGTGCGTCTGACCTACCGTTTATTAGGGTAATTGACATTATGAATTTTGCCTTACTAATGTAAAAAAATCTCTAACACATTTAACTCGTTCATTAAAGTGAATTTATTGTATAAATTCTGTTCGTGTATGATTAAACAATACAATAGAAATTACTGTTTAGATATTTTGATCTTGGACATTTGGCTGGGTTTGGGAACCGACTGTTTTCCTTGTTACTCTTTTAAGTGGAACTTTAGTGGGTGTTAATATTAATTGACTTCGTCCAGGTCGAAGACCTTTTGCAGTTCTATCATCTTCATCAAAAACTTTTGAAATAAACTTGCTAGTCTCGTGTTTTGCTACGTGGGGTTTTATTGGTAAGTCTTCAATAATATTTAACAAACTTGCAGTTATCCTCTCTTTATCTGTACTTGAAAAATTATCATCAGACTGCGTTCTTTTCAGTGTTGCTAATAAAGAAGCCACACTTTTTGATTTAAAATGAGAGAGACTATCAGATTTATTTAATGTATCTTCCTCAAGCCGCAAGATACATTTTCGACATTCATGAAAACTCTGATTTGGTATTAAAGTTTTGCTGCATTCTCTTTCTGCTGGTTTTAAGGGTTCATACATGACGTTTTTCCTGAGAAGCTTTTAAGAGAGATAATATTAATCTTAATGCTTTTCATAAGATTTACTTAGAACTTACCTTTACCGGCATAGATTTTGTATTTGCAACAATATTCTCAATAGCCACTACCGCTTCATCAGGATTTCGCTGAACATACGGTTCCTGTTCCAAAAGTTCTAATTCTTTTTCTTTTAGTGACGTTACACTAAATAAGACCATTTTACTTTCAGTTTCTTTGTAATCATTCTTATTTAATACAACAGTATTAGCATCGACAGTTGCTAAATCTTCACTTAAACAATAATCCAATAAACTGGATTCTGGTGAAACATCCAATGTGGGTATCATATTACTGCTGAATGCTTGAATACAGCTAGAGCTGGGGTAGCCACTAGTGACTATAGATGCATCTGTCCCGACACTGGTTTTAGTGCCGTCTCCCTTACTAGGAATGTTTACAACAGTATCAGACTCAAACTTTGAACGTTTAGAAGATGGTAATCCTTTATGTTCAGATTGTGGTTCAGATTTAGCTTTTAATAAGCACTTGTCACATTTTTCATAATAATGATGGAATGTAAATGAATCATCAATTGTATGACATGGAACAAGGGATTTACAAGCAGCATGAATTGTGGTATCGTTTTCAGTTACATCATTATATGGTTCTGGTATGTTTGTGTTTGATGTGTGTTGCTTTTCATATACCATCTTTAGACTTACCCTGTGCGTAACTGATTTCTTATCTTTAACTACATTGCCAACATCTTTATAATGATCATACACACCGAAATAAGAAGAAGTAGAATCATCTTGTAATAATTGTGTTGGTGCTGTAAAAAAAAATAAATCAATTAACAAAAATTGTTCTGAACCGTGGTATTAATGATAGATTTGCACTTTTAGGTAGTTCTGAGTTCAAGTCTTGTGCTATTCTGTACCTTTATTATTCAGTGCAGAGATTTTAATGACAGATGCCAAATAACGAAATATTATGAAAGTTGAAAAGAAAGTGCCAAAAAGAAGATACAACTATATAGTATAACTATCTTGATTATTTTTCTGTTTCATTCCTTGGAGTTGTAAAACCAAAAAAAGGTAGGTAAGTCAAAGTCGAGTGTATTAAATCAGATTTGAATAATACCGAGGTGGTATATATTGTAATATAGACAGCTTTTTTTGTAATGTTTTAAAACTGAAGATGGCGCCTTGGTAAACTCTGTTTAATGTCTTTCTCCTTGTCTTGTGTGTATTCTGTAAAATGGGTGCTCTAATAATGATAATAACGCAACACCCCATAGTTGTTTTTGTTGGTGTTTATCTTCTGCATTCAATAAGTCCTCTTGGGGATAGCAAGTCCCTACCTGCTTCAATATTCTATACATTTATGAAGATAGAATGACAGATCCTGCTACAAGCTTTCGACAATAGACCATATACGAATCCACAAGCATCTCATAAACACTAGAGCCATCTTATCTTCATTATACAGCACATACAATAATCAAAAATAGTTTCTATACAAGACTTCTTAGTGTTTGAATTCATTCTCAATAATGTCTATAAATGGCTGGAGATAAATTCCAAAGACACTCAGCAGATGCAATGAAGCAACAAAATGAATGGAACAAAATAAAAGATTTGGAAATAATTAGAAGCTTAGAAACGTCTACAGGATAAACATTCGAAACTCAGCCTAATAAACATCGTTTCTTCAATCAATTTAAATCGCTAAGAATTCTAATTTTTTAAGTTTATTATATACAAAAGATAATACCATAAATCTGCCAAAATGTCAGAACAACTAATAACTGAACATGATCTACTTTTTGAAGAACACTTCAAATTGGAGAGCTTCAGGAATTGCTTAAAACAATTTACAAGCACACATGGAAATCGGACCCAATTATCATTTTAAAATACCTGTCAATAGACAAAACAATACTTCTACTCTCATATAAAAAGATACGATGCAAGTGAACTCCAAGACTATAGACCCATTACATGTCTATTCACTTAGCACCTAATGCTAAACTCTGCAAGCATTGCAATGTAACAATAGCCAATGAACAAAAAGAATGTATCAAGAATTTCAGGGTTTGCAAGGGACTGATTCCTATACAGTGTCATCCAAAAAAAAAGGGAACACTCAATAACTTTTATCTTGCAATTAACAAAAAAACTGTTAAATAGTTTGTTGTCTGTGAGCATGTGTGTTATTTGGTGGCACTTTCAATTTTTTTTTGCATTTCCGGTTAAACCGGAAATGAACACAACTTTGGTTTTTTAAATGACACCTTGTATTTTTTGTGGCATTTTTTGATTCGCCATGTTTTTCTCATTCCGTACATATAAAATTTTATAGATGTTGCATAAGAATTTTTAACGAATTCCGAAGGAGTCGTTACTGAATTTGTGAAGTCTGTCTGTCTGTATGTTTGGATTTTTTGTCAAATTTTGAAATTTTGACTTCAGATTTGGATTCTACATCAAGAACTAGACCACGTGGTATCTTGGTTTTTTTTGATAACTCTTCGGGAAAAATTTTTTTCCTTTAGAATCGTATTCTACATCAAAAAATAAGAGAAACGTATACTTTTAATTTTTTTATATCATTTGGGAAAATGGTTAAAATGGCTGCCAAAGTTTGAAAAAAGTAACAAAACAGGAGTTCGTTGTGGTTACGCTTTGCATTCTCAGATGTTTTGCTCTAAATTCCACAAGAAGTTGGTAAGTGTTCAAGACGACTGTTGCCTAAATGTAACTATCGTAAAACAACAGACAGACTTTTAAACAGCAAAAAAGCATTGCCATGGAAAACAAACCTTCAAAAATATTTTTAATTAATTAGAACAGAAATTGCTCAACTAACGACAAAAACAACAAGAAAGCAACACACCCTTAACGTTGAATTAATAAATTTCGTCAAATTTGCGATTTTACAGATAAACAATAATTCTGTCCGATTTGGAGTTTTGTCTTCCATGGCCATAGCGTTTTTGCATATTTTTCATATCTGACAGAATTATTGTTTATCTGTAAAATCGCAAATTTGACGAAATTTATTAATTCAACGTTAAGGGTGTGTTGCTTTCTTGTTGTTTTTGTAGTTACTGTTCAACAGTTTCTGTTCTAATTAATTAAAAACATTTTTGAAGTTTTGTTTTCCATGGCCATGGCGTTTTTGCTGTTTAAAAGTCTGTCGGTTGTTTTACGGTAGTTACATGTACGCAACAGCCGTCTTGAACACTTACGAACTTTTTGTGGGATTTAGAGCAGAAAATTCTTATGCAACACCTATAAAATTTTAATTGTACAGAATGAGAAAAACATGGCGAATCAAAAAATGCGATAAAAAAATACAGGGTGTCATTTAAAAAACCAAAGTTGTATTCATTTCTGTTTTAACCGTTTTTTTTGTCAATTGCAAGATAAAAGTTATTGAGTGTTCCCTTTTTTTTGGATGACACTGTATACTCTGTTCTTGATGTTTCTGGTTCGTAACAGGCCATGCTTTCATTTTGTTAGGTTGGAAGTGTTTTCTTTTTTTTTAAAAATTGTACCTGCGGCTGCATTTGGCGCTGTTGCACGATTAAAAATTTTACATAAACGTTTAATACCGATTACTTTTGTTTTGTTAAAAAACAAATCAAGTTTTTCTTATACTTACAGAGTTACAAAAAAAAAGACAACAGCATGAGGTTAAACTGTCATAAAATCATAACCTTAAAGCACATTAAGCGTCAATAAGATTTTACAAGCCAAGTTAATAGATAAACAGCTCGGTTTACAATACTCAAACTGTCATTCTTCTACAACCATATACGACCCAGAAACATCGTGAACGCTGTATAGATACTACCATCATAAAGAAGATACAATGACTTAAATGTAATTTATGTACAAATTATTTTGATTTACTCCCGCATGAGTTTACTGAATAAGAAATCTTCTCTCTATTATAAGTATGATTTACCACCAGTCTTAGAAGACCAAAGCAAGCTATATGGTACTGTATTCAGTGCTTTCGTGCATTGATTGCACGCCCCTGGTGGATGTAATAATTACACATGATCGATTACTTTACTAAATATCTCGATGATTTTGCTTTCTGAGGTAAGAGTAATTGCAGAAATATTACAGCATATCCAAAAAGCTTTTGCAACTAGTCTATTGAGTTAAATCTAATATGGCTACCATTTATTATTCCATGTCAGCAGAAAATATCACAGCTAAATTTCTTTAGTTTATGATAATCTGGAAAAGGTTGGCGAAATGTCTACTGTCGCCTGCATGGAAACTTGTACGAGTCGGACACAATAAATTGCCTGTAAAGGTTCTTACTGACTAGAAATCTTGAAAAACAAAAATTGGAAATTTACATCTTTTGGGATTATTTTGAAAACAAATGAAGGTAGGACAATTTTTTTTTAGATTATTGTCGTTGTTGTTGCTTTGTGGCTGAGGCTTTAGGTCGCGATTTCTTTGGACCTCGTGACTTCAACTACTATGGTCTTTTCTCCGCCAACTAGAGATTAGTCAAACTCCGGTAGGTATTTTTAATATGCAACTCGTAGTCACACGGGATCCACTGTTTTACATCTCTCCTGGAGAATGACATCCTTTTCTATATTTTTTTGCGTGAAGAATCTCAGGACCTCGACTGGAAATCGAACTTACAACCATTAGGTTGATAGTATCTTGTGATTCTGGTGCCAGTGTGAAAAACTCGAAAAGTTATCAAGATTTTAAAGATTTCTCTCTAATAGAAGTACATGTAAAAAATATGGAAGGAACTCAATTCAAACATACCTTTTGTTGCTTTACAAAAACATCTTAAGAGCACACCATCTGTCTAAAATTTTTTAGTTTCTTTTGTAATAAATGTTAAGTTTGTCTGCTCATTGTTGAAGTGTCCAGTTAAATTAAATTAAATATTTTAAATTTCAAGGTTTATCATGTTGGATGTGCGGTGTACTATCTCTATGTAACGGTTGCTTAAAATAAAGTACTAACATTGATCTTAACCATACTTACTTGTCTTACAGGGTCCAAACTTATTACCAGTCTCATCTCCTGTTATTAAGGAATCAAGTAATGGACTGCACACACCTTTACCCTCTTCAAACTCTTTTTCTCGTTCAGCAGTATCTAGCAATAAAATCAATTCTATGGGATTTAATTGCATTTGCAAAATATTTGCCACAGCGACATCTACTGCATTTTTAATGTAAGCTTCTTTACCCATATACAATTCATATTTTCGCACAGCCATCGTTAAGTCATGAAATAAGTTTTTGGTTGCTTCAATGATCTTTTCTTCTGACACATCTTCAGATTCATTTGATGTCATCCCAATGGCAATTTGAATAACCCTATTTCTAACTTCACCTAAAAGCATCTTTCCTAAATAGGTTTTGTTCCACCATGTTTGCTTTCTTCTGGGTTCTTCTTCATCTTCTATGGAAGAATCCAGTTCTACGACAGGTGTTGATTCTATACTCGGCTTTTTTAGTGGCTGGCTTTTTGTTTTTGATTTTTGTTGTTTATGTTGACTGGATTTTCTTAGTTTCTCTTCACTCACTGTACCTTTCTCATTGGGAACATTCAAAGTGTCATGCATATTCATAGTATGTATTGTTTTTATAACAGAGCCATCAGGACTGGTAAAACTAATTTTATCACATTCACACAAGGATGAATCCAAATATTCATAACTGGAACTCCTTTCTTCTTTGCATTTACATATTGCTTTTTCATCTGATTTTTTGCTTGTTTTACTATCATGATAATATGGCGAAGTAAAATATTTTGGAACAATATTTTTACGTATCTCACTCCAGTTCTCTTTACATTTTTTTTGACCATTTCTGTCGCCTTACATTAAATGGAGGTCTTTTGGGCTTTGGTGATGGTGGTGGTGGTGAAGGTTTTGTGGATATTTTATCTTCTGGTCTTACATGTTTGCCTAAAATCTCATCTATAGCATAACTAATGAAAGCTTTGAATTCATCAAATATATGAGCGTAAATAAAACTTGTCGTGTTTGTTAGTTCTAATAATACTAAGAAAACTTGATAGAATTTCTGCAGTTGTGGCATTTCATTAATAACTTGTCTTGTGACATATGCAAGTTCTTTTGGTGAAATATTCTTTGGCTTGTTTTTAGTAAGAATTAATTGTGATTCAATGTAAGGAATAAGGAAGTTTTCATGATATGGTTTCCTGATCAACCTTTGCAACTCTACAAAAGATTGTTTTTGATTTACAGATATTCCTAATCTCTTAGCTTTTGTTAAGCATTGTCTATATGATTCAGCATCCCACAATTTGCACCCCACTAAAGAACGGGTTAGTATAAATAATTTTTGACTTTCATAATTAGTGTGCCTTGTGCAATTTGCCATATTAATTCGTTTTTGAATGTATTTTATGTTTCTAAAGCATTGGCCTGCATAATTCACGACAAATATTTTTTTGAAGCTGTCGGTGGTTTTTAATAATTCTGTTTCGTGCGGATTTATTTGCAATTTATAATAAAGTGGCTTAATATTCAATGTGTTACTATCTTTTTGACGGCAAACGTTACAAAATCTTGATTCAAGCAATATCTGTTCAGTTGTTATTTTTGAATAAATGTCATGATCAACATTTATGGTATATTCACCTCTGTGTGTAGCTTTTACTGTGGTATTATTAGGAAGAATAATTTCAGTATGGTTATCTATCCCGTAATAGATTATTGTTGCATAATTAGGATGTTCATACTTTATATTTAAATGTACTGAAACCCACCCAACATCATCAACAGGAAATTTCATACTTTTTCTAGATTCTTCCTCTTCTGTTTGTTCTTCCTCTTGATCATATCTCGATTCTGATTGGTATGTCATTGATGATAATTTACCAAATGTTTCTTCTCCTGAAAGGTTATCATCGGGCAACTCGATGCTATCAAGAAAATCAAAATCATTCACTTGCTGCTCTTTATGTTTTGTATTCCCTTCAATAATTTCTTCTTTTTCTTCCATTAACAATACATCTCGTTCTACTTCAATCCATGTAGTTAGTCTTGTTCCATCTGGAAACTGGGTAACTAACAAACTTTCATGATTTAGAATGCTGTGTGTGCCATCTTCTCTTGCATAGTAAATTTCTTGATAACGATAATCGGTTACTGTTGATGTATAATATCTTTTCCTTTCAGAAATAATGGAAGGTGTAATTTTCAATTTTTTACCATCGCTAGTAATCAAACTGAACTTTTTTAGATTTCCTATACTATTCTGTAAAATATAAACTTGGTTTGGATCTTTTACATAGTTCTTTTTCCACTTCTGACAAGCTTTGTAACTTATAAGATGTTGACTTTTATATCCATCAATTAAATGTTTGCTTAATCTTTTTACACTTCTATTTAATTGTTTTTGGAACTTCGTTAAACTGGATGTATGTAAAGGTATTAAATCATTAGCTTGACGATTAGTACATTTATCTTTATCTATAGTAGGTACTTTAGATTTAACCTTTAAGTAAGGAATCTCACACTTTACTCTTTGCCCGGCCACACTGAGTATATCAATATTACCATCATATTTTTTTATCAGTATATTTCCATTACGTAGAAATGTTCTAGAATATTCATGTGCAATGACTTTACATTGCGGCCCTTTATCTAAATATTTCTGTCTGATATGAAATGGAAAATCCTCAATGCCTTCCACACTTTGTATTAGTAAACCAGATGGTAGACATATTTTGATATTGTAATCACTATTTTTATTAACTTTTGGTTCTGGAATACTACATGGTGTTACAGGAAGTAATTTAGAAATTTTCAAATCTATTTTTGATTTAAATAATGGCGGATTACATGGTATTCTTTTTAAAATTGTTCCAATTTGTATTTCTATACGAGACTTAACACGTTTTACGTATTGGTATTTGTGTAATCTGCTAGAACATATCTTAAATATTGGTAAATGTGATTCAGCAGCTTGTCTAATTTTTCTCAATAATTGCTTATTTGACCTTTGAAGCAGTGATGGTGGAACTATTGAATCTTGAGATAATTTTCTTTTTGATCTTGTATATTCTTCTTCGGGCATCTGCACTTTTTCTTGGTTTTCCAATTCATTCCCAGGTTCAGTTGTTACTTTGGATATAACATCATAGATGTATTTTGGTTCTACAATTCTTTCTTTATTTTGGGTGCGAGTGGTAGATTTAACTTTTTTTATCTCGGATTTAGAGTGGCTATTTTGAAGAACATCTTCAAATGTATTTATTTCTGTGGAACTTAGCGTTTCTATAGGTTTCAGTTTTATATTTATTCCTCTGGTGCTTAATTGATTCAGAAATGGAACTATTAGATCTTCTGACAAAATCAAATCTTTTTTTGTAATATACGGCACATTAAAACATCTAAGTACGGAACTTTGCTTCTTACTAATAAAATAAACATTTTGTCTCTTTTCAGAATCTTGATTGCTCTTCAATTTCTGACAAATCTTCTCACCTAGTTTTTCTTCCGGTGGTAGCATTTCTATTGGTTTATCAAAAGCTACAATTGTTCTGTCAGACAGGGCAAAATGAAATGTAAATGGTTCGAGTGCAGTAATATGATTATGATGTAATATTAAACAATTATTATTTATATTTATATTTATAGAAAGATTCTTTCGTTTTCCTACAAAACCTGTTTGATCAACTGTTACTTTAAAACCATCTTGACTGTGAAATGTTGTAGTAGTACCTGTTAATTGCACGCGACTGTTACTAATGTCGTATGCATAAAAACTGAAAGGCTCATTTTCTTTTGCACTATGTAGTGATGGTTGACTGTGTGCAGGTGGAAGTGCAGGTTTGGAGAGTTTTTCCAATAAAACAATTTGCGAAGGAGGTGCAGTTCCACCTTTGCTGCCTTTTCCTTTGTCTAAAACAAAAGAAAAGATATTAGTGTTCAGTTATAAACAATGAAAATAAAATTGATTACACACTTGTTGCAGCTTGTTAATCAAGAAGGTGTAATGATTGATTGGTTAACATGGAAATTTCATTCTGGCTGTTTCGTAAAGCGGGTAATTATAGTTCAAGCTTTTAATGAATTCAGGAAACAAATTAGCTAGAAAAGCTATAAATCTTAATACCAAAGTTATTGACGTTCCTAATTCTTATTAAAATCTTTTTGTTTTTAAAATTAAGACAAAATAGTTTACAATTATTTGTAGTTGAAATAATAAAAGGAAACATTAGGTCAAATTTTTGTTTTATTTCCTAATGGTTTCTTTGTGTAATCCTCATATTATTGTTAAATCTTCACTGTAGAATCTTTAAAAATATGTTCCAATACTGCATTGCTGTTGCTGTGAAATCATTAATTTATAAAAAAAACCAGCAGGTTTGCAATGAGCTACCCTAGTAAAATAAGAATAAATCATCATACGGTGTTGTCAAATTCGAAAAGCTTTTATTGATCATACAATGTGTCCACATTTCGATGCTCACTATTGGGATCTCGGTGAAATATCTCAGGAACGAGCAAAGATAGAAAAGAACATCAAAGAGGGTGGTTTAGAGAATTTACTCCGAAACACAAAAAAATTATTTTCGCAATTGTCTTTTGTTTTATCTCGGCGGTGAAACGTAAATCCAAATTTTTTCTAATGGAACGCCTACTTGATTTCCATATTACGGAACAGCACGCCTTAAATGCTTTTCAGTGATACATGGTTTGACATAGCCATTCTTTTGTTTACCGAGTTATGAAGTGAAAATCACTTTTCATCATAGTGTGCCATGACATCTAACACACAAAGTCGTGGAGTTTTATCAAAGAAATTCATTTGTTATGCAAAAATTGCTAAAACAAAATAAATACGCTTTTATGGGGCATTAGCTGCTTATTTGATGCTATCTGTGAATGCTCAGTAAAGGATCTTAAAAGCGCCTTTTGTTTTGTTTTAGCAATTGTTACATAACAAATGTAATTTATCTGACAAAAATCAATGATTTTCATATGTTTAAAGCCATTGCACACTAAGTGGGAAAAGCTTTTTATTTAAAAAAAATAAGAATTTCGTTTTTAGCAAATATCTAGTAAGCCCTGAACTTTTTTGAAAAAACAAAAGCATGAGTAAACTGATCTCCAAAATAGCCAAATCTTTTCTAATTTAACCGACTTCGTATCTCTTACAATTTCCGAGATCCCATCGTAATGTGGACACACCGTATATCAAGAACTAGATGGATTTATGGCAAAAAATGCAATTAACTTTTTGATTCAGATTTTGAAGTAGATTCAGTCTTGCATTGCATTAATTAAAATTAATTTTTGAATAATTTCTGCAACTTGTGATTACTAAATGCTTTGAAAAACATACATTAGATTTTTGTGAGCATTAGCTGTAAGGAACTATCACATCTGATTTAACAACAAGCGAACACAGCAGCATAAAGAATAATTAATAAAACGTAACAGAGAAAAAGATCTCTTTCTACTTCAAATCCTTTCATTTTTTTCTTTTTCTTCATTCTTCTTCTTTTCTTCATTCTTTCTATTAAAAAATGGCCAATCAATAATACAAATTGTTTTCTCAAAGCTTCTTTTTCAATGGCACACGTGCTTAGGTCTGTATGACACTAGATTGGTGGCTATATGATACCCAGTGCTTATTTCCCTTACAGCGCCAGCATCTTGTCGTGTTCCATGTTGCTTTTGGTCTCTGAAAAATCTGGCGGCTGTGCTAGATACCTTGCTGTTTTTCAGCCTGGTCGAGGTAACATGCGATCATTAAAATTTAAGTTCCCAGCAGGCTGTGAAATTTTTCCGTAGGGCGTAGCTGAGACACAACGCATGCCAACACAACCTATAA
>VTPC01089980.1:322902-344420 GCA_011009095.1 Ignelater luminosus
AAAGCATCATCATGCCGTTTTCTTTTTGGGGACCAGGTATAATGTACAATAAAGGAATATAATATATACAAGTGTGAACACTCTAACCTCAGGCCTCGGCTTAAAAAATCGTTGGGCTTTTTGGGCTTACGTCCGGTTAATCGAGCCGTTCGATGTTGTCGGGGCTGTTGAACTGTTGGACTTCTCATGCCTGTCTGACCGTTCGGGTCTTCGGATCTTTCGGGCTTCTCGAGCCTGTTCGAGCTTTTCTGTTGGGCCTATGGGCCGATCAAGAAATTACCGGTTTTTTTTCGGTCCGCATTAAGTTTGTCCACAGTCGGGCTGGGCTTGGAAATTTCGGCCCGTGGTGGGCTCTAGCAGATAGTACCTCTCCGCACACTCATACGGCAGTACTTAAATATTCTTAGGGCAGTTTTAATTAGAATTCCATTCTAAAATTTGAGTGGCACATAGAAAATACATTTGAGAATATAGTGGGATTTTTTCAGATTGTTAGACAATCGGGTTAATGCCCTAACTTACAATTCAAGAAAACAATCCTCCAAAACACAAAGGTTTTTTTTTAATTAATTGTATTATGGTATGTATAATGTAAACGATCTCTTTTAAGCTTGAAAATAATCCAAGGTGGAAGTTTTTCTGTTGTGTAATAAAGGAAGAACAAACGCTTTTATACTAAAGGATACACAAATTCTCCAAAACTTATATTCAAAATAAAATAAAAAATATTGACATTTCACCCAAACAAGAAGAATACGTGTCTCTTCTTTTGATTACTACAACATGTAAAAGAAGATTTGGGCATTTACGAAAACTTGATGACTGATGACTATTCGATTTCACGTGAAATGGCTTATACAGGGACATCATCAAATAGGAGGAAGCCACGTGACCACTAATTTAAAAGTGGTGCGAAATTTTACCTTTCAACGTTGGCTATACTTCCTCATGAGTACATTTCTAACCTAAAATTACATCGGCGTGCGTACGTTCCGTGGTCACGTGGCTTCCTCCTATTTATGATGTCCCTGTATAAGGCGCCAGCAAGATCTGAATTCCCATGAAAACTAGATACTCTACAGAAACATGGGGCCTACTTAGAAATTAATTCAAAGTAAAAGATAGAATATGCTCTGAGCTTTTGACTGATAAAAGAGAAAGCTGCAGTTATTGAATCTGTTCAAATGGGCCTCTGGCCGAGATAACCCTTTAAAGACCTTTGGCCAATTAGCTTATTTCATCTATTCTATTCTAGAATTTAGGTAGGATATTGTTTAACTTTGCTTACTTGTAATCAGTGACAGAAAGATCTTTTTGAAATAAAACTGACGCCTTGTATTTTGTAAATGGAACACATTGGACATAGTTAAGTTTAATTTCAACTCCGAAGTTTTCTGTATGAATACTTTCTTTTATTTCAGAGACACCATGTATCCTAACTTTTTATATTTTATATTACTATAATACTATGTAAAAAGAGTAATAAATGCACTTCTTACCTTTAGCAACGTTTTTATCTTTTCCACTTTTCTTGTCAACTTGTTGAGGTTTTTCTTCTGTTTTTTTCAGTTCTTGTATTGCTTTCCATTTAATTGAGCCTCTTTGAACAAAATCATCGTCTTTAAAAATCAAATCAGGATAAAAGGTTTTTTTAAGTTTACATTCTTCTTGAAGAGCATCAGAATATTTTTTATTGAATCTCTCTATGTATTTTTCTTCTTCTTTTTTTAACCATTGCGATTCAACATGTATAACATATCTACAGAATTCCCTGACTGTACTAATAGGTGTACGTAAACTTTGATCCCATTTTGTAATGTTTATACCAAACTCATCAACACAATTATGGTAACGTAACAATATACTATCATCAAAGCTGCAATATTTATGATCTAGACATAAATAATCGTTTTGAGCTTTATAAAGTTCTTGAAGAGTACTTAAGACTGGCAAAATTTCGTACCACCTATATGCCATAATATTCTTGGCTTCATAAAGATTTGGTTTATTTAGATATTGGACGTAAGGAATTGTTATTTCTAAATCTTCTTCAGCATCTTCTAATCTTTCAATTTTAAATTGCAACGGAATATCAGATTTTAATACTATTGGTGTTTTTGTATAATTCTTCTTGGGAAACAATGATTGCAGACTGCATAAATTATTGTCGCAATTATGCCTGCAACAACCAAGGGAGCTAAAAAAAATCGAATGGATAGTGTATTCTAATTCTTTCATGGGAAGTTCAAGATAATCAGCTATGTATTGTAAATTATAAATTTTATTTAAAACTTTTTGCTGTATGTTTTCATCATATGGGTATCCTTTCCATAATAGAACAGGTGTGGACTGTACTAATTTTTCTATATTTATATCTAATAATCTTGATGTCATTCTACCATATGAATTAGCCATTACTTCAAGTTCACTATTTTCTTGAACTAGAAATATCTTATTTGTGATTTTTAGATTCATCTTAGGACTATAACCATATTGTTCATTCTCTGTGTTGTCTTCTTTAATAAAGGAGTGAATATTCAAGTTCTTGTATAAAATATCTGCAATTTGTCCTTTAATTCCATGATACAGCTCAGAATCTAGTTTTAAAAAGCTATTTGCATTAGATGTTGAAGGTTTTTTATCAGGAACATTATCTCCAGAAATGGTTGATGATGAAGTATCAAGAATAATCTGAGGAGGATCAGGTACTCTTTTACAAATCTCTTCAACTAAAGCATAGACAATTGTAAATACGTTTGTACAGTCTGGTGGAATCGTATTCATAAGGTTATTATATAACTTGAAATGACTTGAACTGACTTGAATGGGCTTTGATTCTACTGGACAAATTTTTAAATTCCTTACATAATTTATATGTTGCCTTCTTACATCTGGTGATTTTAGTATTTCAGTTCCAATATGAGAAAATATGCTTAGACAATGTTTATCATCATTGCTTCTATTATCTTCATATGCATATTCCGGCAAACAAACTGTCATATGAAAACTGTCATTTAAATATTCCGGACATTCATCATCACTTTCTAAATATTCATAGATTTTTTTCCAAAAATTGAAAATTGCTTTAGATTCTTCTGTTGAACCATCAGGATTTTCTTCAACTAAATAAGGTTTCCAAGATAAATCTGATTTACAACTCTTTTCATCATCTTCAGATTCACTATCTGATTCGACACGTTGTAGACAAATACATGACCGTGATGCTATCTTTTTAATTCTGGGTGATGGCTTAATCAACTCTATAATCCCAACAATCTTTATACCATTTTTACAAAGTTCCTCAATAACATTAAAGTCATAAAAACCAACAATAACAATGAATAAATGTTTCTGTTCAATATCTACATTATCATTTACAACTAAATGATTTCTATTGATTCTTACCAATCTTGATGTATTTTTAAATTTTAATTCATTATTGGAATCGCATATATCATAGACCTTTTCTAGCACTTTATCTCCTTTTTTTGCGTTTTTCTTGTCTGCCCCCTTTGATTCTTTTCCACCTTTGCTTTTGGCATGTTTTCCCTTACCCACAGTTACAGTTTGTTCCACTAATGCAGCACATTCGTTTTCATTATCTCTAGTTTCCATAACTTTTCTTTGTACTATTGCAACATCTTGGTTAATTGTAAATGCAATTTGAAGTTTTATTAAGTTTGCTAATAGAGAAGAAGGGAGGCTTTGATTATTCCTTGAATATGGTATAGCTTCTTGAGCTAAATGGCTATACAAGACATCAGTAGTTACTTTACTGGTAGTATCACGAGAAAATTTGCTAATGTTTGTTATAATATCTTCAGGAGTAATGAGTTTTATTACGGCTGTAGGATCTATTTTTCCACCTTTTTTAAATTTTTCTATAGCTGTAGAGCATGATTCGCTACTCTCCGCCATATAAAAAACATCACATGTTCTATTTTTATGAATATTGTATATATTTAATGAATGAAGTTGCTTGTCTTTCCAGCTGTTGGTAAATTTTATTGAAGTACGTTCTACTGATTTTTCTACTTTGGGAGGCATCTTTGATGTTATTCACTGCTGAAAAGAAACAGATAGTTTAGAAAAGGACACTACAGGAAAACATTTATTTTTTAATACTTGCACATTCTATCTTCCAGGGGGTGGTGATTCTAGACCGACAATTAGTTTTTCAGAATGACCCCCGGGGGCATTAAAAGAAAATGTGTTTGGTTTCATTATTAGTTACTTTACAATTTTTTCTTTGCCATCCTCCCCCTCCCCTCAAATGTAGAAAAAAAATTTGTCATTTGAAGCAGATTTTTGGGCACTGAACAGGATACAATCAAAATGAATATTTCTTTTTTTAATTTAGCACAAGAAAATCAAGAGATTCTGTGGCTTGATGCTTTTACATTGTACAGTAATACAAAATTGTTTGCATACGAGGGTCGGTTTTCTGATCTAGTGTAGTTTCAATTTTCAACCATAACAAAAGTGCCTCAAAACAAAGTGTGAAAGTTCTAAAATGAGACTTCTCAATGAATATCCGTAATATCTGACCAAAATAGTCTACTTTCCAATGGATTCCGCTAGGCTAGGTCAAATAAGCTACATGATCTCTTCACATTGTTTCGAGTTTTTTTTGTTAATAATCTGTGAACGATAAGCTATTTTGTTTTGCTATCTCTGAAGTTGTAGCTCACGTCAAAAGGAATAACTCTGCTAAACATAGTAATTCAAAATACTTATACTTTGGGTTTCAGAAATGATCTCAATGTGCATTATGATGGATTCGAAAATGGCAAAAGTTTCCTGTAATCAAGTGCTCACCTATTTAGGGACCACTAGGGACAACCAGCCTATCTACTCATTCACACTTGACCAAATTTTGATCAATAGACGATAGCAAAACGAGCTTTTATCTTTCCAGGTTTGGTCACTAGAAGTCATGGAAAATTAACCCAAATTCAATTCTAAAAATCTTTCTTGATAACGAAAAGAGATAAGCGAGTTGCGTTTGCAAATTTGTAAATAAATAGGAAACCGCCATACATGTTTTCCATCCAAGAGTTTTCCGGCGAAAAAACTATAGAACATTCTAGCCATTTTGGGAAAACGGCTAGAAATATCGAATATTCACCGATCGAAACAAAATTGGTATAGGCGCAGTTTGATCCGCTTGTGTTTTTTCACTTCCGCCCGACAATTAGGGAGATATGTGTTTTTTCGACATATCTTCGGAACGAAACGTCCTATCGAGATGGGACTTTGGTTTTGTGAATGATGCTTAATGACTCGACATATGAGCCCGATACGGAGCTCTTCAATTATTTTTCCGTCAAAATATTACGAAAAATCTTTGTAGTTGGCCGTAGCCGCGGTCTTTTGCAAAACATCTCTTATCAGATATCTTGAAGTATCTGCTACAAAAAAGCTTTTGATTGTACCCCAAAAACGACCAACTTCATTGTTGAATTTCTAAAAAACCGGAGAAGCTTGACCGTTTCAAAACAATTGAAGGTAGCGTGATAAAATGGTGCGTACCTTTACTAATAACATTTGACGCCTTGAACATGAATCAAAAAAAAATTCGAAAGTTGATCGTTCACGAGTTGTAGATGAAAAACACCTCAAAACAATGTGAAGAAATCATGCAACTTGAATTACGAACTTTAAGAAAAAAACCCTTATTTGACCTAATCTAGCAGAATCCCTTGGGGAGCAGGCTGGACAGATATTATCGATTTTAGTTGAGAAATCTTTTATCAGAATAATAGGAATTTGGAAAGATCGTTCGGCTAAATCTTTGAAAATTTTTAAAATTTTCATTTTAGAAGGGCCTACCTGATTCGTCTGTCTCAGTTCTGTCTGGAGTCTTGAAAAGAATGTTACTTAGTTGAAAGGCATAAGAAAGAAAAGTTTGGAATATACTGATCTAGACTAGAAATTTAATAAACAACACTGATAAAACAATTCTAATTACCAATTAGTGATTAACAAGCATTTGGCGCCTACGTGACTTAAGATACTTGCCCTACTTTCTGTTTTGCAATGATTAATATACCTTCCTGCCTTATCTCTTCCTTTACAAAGCATCTGCTCTTTGTTCTTTATTATATGTCTGTGTTCTGTTCTGATTTCTTTTAAAACTGTCCAGGCCTTATGCCTTAGATTAGTATTTTCATCATTGTTTGCTTTGTCTGTTTGTGCCTTTCCATGCTTTTCTTCCAAAAGGAATATTCTCTTTTGTTATCTGACCACCACTTTACCTGTACACACTTTCCTCTCTTCAAATGTTCCTATCCATTGCCACATTTCATCTTGCATATGTATTGATGAACTCTTGTGTCCAAAACCTTGGGCACTGCTTGATATTTATTTGGTCTTCTGAGATATCTTGAGAGTAAGGGCTATGCTCAAATACTGAATATATAAAATGATTTCATATTTAAACATATGTTCTTCGACTACCCTATCCATGCAGAGCGAACGCGGTGAAACCTAGCGGTGAAAATGAACAAAATCGATTGGGACCTATGGATAGGCCTAGCAATGTGGAACCAGGGGCGCTGTCGTTTAGAGTCTCCCAAAGAATGTTTCGTCCCAGGTAGTTTCAAATTTGAGCCCATAGGCGTCCATGCCCCCTCATCTTCGCAAAACCCCCACTCTGATTGGGAGAATCGGAGATATCGAAACGGCATTGAGTACATCGACCGAGTGTCTTCTTCACCTGCGTCTGCTCCCGTTCGAACCAATTTCGCCCCTATTACGATTCGGCCGCTAGAAGGCGCGACAGGTTAAACCAAAGAGGATTTCTAGCTCAAAGCCTACAAGGGCTGCGGGAGTCTAGTTTTTACCGATTGACGCAACTTCGCAACCACTATGGTGGATAGGAGAGAAAGTCCGGTGAAAAACCAAGAAATTCAAAAACCTCCCGAAAAACCGTTCGGGGAATCTGCGAATTTCGCAACCCCCGCACAGTCCGGATAGTCTGATCAACATAATATGCGAGACTTATGTTCTGGAAGTGCTTATCTATGTACCTACTTGAGAAAGCCTGACTTGATTCGATTAACTCCACACTTTCTTTCTTCATGGCTTGCTGAGATGTTCACTTAAAAAAATCTGTAACTCTGTTAAATATAATCCGATCAAACTGGGATTTTTCTAGACTAAAAAGCATCAGAACAAGCTTAGGTGGGTACCACTGGGGTCCCCCGTTCTTGGGGTCGATTAGAACAAAAAGACGCACTTTGCCTTCCTTTGAATCTTTTTGACGCAGTTATCCAAGTTCCCAGAGAAACGTTGTTGTAACACTTTGATGCGCCGTAAAATGGGAAACAAAAAAGGTTCAATGCACTTTTTTCATACCAGGTCATTTTCTAGGTCGAAAACGCAAATAACTGAAAACAGTGCAAATACGGCCCTGGAATAGACATCCTTTAAGGTAGAAAGACGAATCTTTTGCAATAACTGTACTTTTTAATTAGCAAATTGCGAATTTTTCCAAAAGACCTTTGAAACGTAGGGGGAGGGTGTGCCGTTCCCCTTCTATTCCTTTTAGCGCCGTTATTTTTCAGTGATTAATGCCGAAAGATCTTCGGAAATTTTAAAATTTCTTGTGAATTCGTTATTTTTGGTTTTTCGTCATTCGTGTTAAAAAGGTACGTTTCATCGACTAGAAACCTTAATCATCGTAAAGAGAAGATAACAACACATAAAAAGTGTAATACGCTCTTTTCTCGAGAAAACACTGCCTGTACTTGAAAATCGAATTTGATATAACGTAGAAAAATTAGTACCAATAGGCATGCGGTCGGGTGGTCCATGAAAGTGGTGCGGGAAGATATCTTGAGCTCTCATTACTCACCATAAATGTAATGTTAATAAACTAAATAATTAGAATTAATTCGGTAAGAGTTTCTTAATGAACATTTAATTTTTGAAAAAATGCATGTTCTCTGGTTTTTCTGTTTTAACATGGGAGTGATTTTCGTTTAAAAAGAGACTCCTGATTGCAATGCATCAAATCGAGTTGAGAGTTCAAATTATATTCTAGTGAAGAATTTCCAGTTATTTTATAGGATAACAGAGACAAAAGTAGGGGAGTTCATACCCATAGGCGTGCGGTCGGATGATGGATAAAAGCGTTACGGATAGATATCTCGCGCTCTCGAATATTTATTCTTGTGGTGAGGGCTATACCAAGAGTTATCGCAGGCATAGCACGGAGGTAATACAGTGTGTCCACATTTCGATGCTCACTATTGGGATCTCGGAAATTGTAAGAGATACGAAATCCGTTAAATTAGAAAGAATTTGCCTATTTTGCTACTTATGCTTTTGTTTTTTCAAAAAAGTTCACGGCTTACTAGATATTTGCTAAAAACGAAATTATTTTATTTTTTTTAAAGTGAAATATCTCAGGAACGAGCAAAGATAGAAAAGAACAGCAAAGAGGGTGTTTTAGAGAATTTATTCCGAAACAAAAAATTATTTTCGCAATTGCCTTTTGTTTTGCTTCGGCAGTGAAACGTAAATCCAAATATTTTCTAATGGAACGCCTACTTGATTTCCATATTACTGAACTGCACGCCTTAAATGCTTTTCAGTGATACATGGTTTGACATAGCTATTCTTTTGTTCTACCGAGTTATGAAGCGAAAATCATTTTTCATCATTGTGTGCCATGACATCTAACACACAAAGTCGTGGAGTTTTATCAAAGAAATTCATTTGTTATGCAAAAATTGCTAAAACAAAATAAATACGCTTTTATAGGGCATTAGCTGCTTATTTGATGCTATCTGTGAATGCTCAGTCTTTTGTGTTGTTTTAGCAATTGTTACATAACAAATGTAATTTATCTGACAAAAATCAATGATTTTCATATGTTTAAAGTCATAGCACACTAAGTGGGAAATGCTTTTTATTTAAAAAAATAAGATAATTTTGTTTTTAGCAAATATCTAGTAAGTCGTGAACTTTTTTGAAAAAACAAAAGCATACATAAACTGATCTCCAAAATAGCCAAATCTTTTCTAATTTAACCGACTTCGTATCTCTTACAATTTCCGAGATCCCAATAGTGAGCATCGAAATGTGGACACTCTGTATAGGTCGACTGGCGAGTTTTGTTGATAACTTCTTGTTTGAGGATTGGATGCATAAGTAATCAAAATTTGCATGTTTTGTATAAACTGTGGGCTATAGTTTAGTATGTGAATTGTTAGAATCAAACATTTGCATTTTACAATGGAAACAGTCGTTCTCATAGTTTGATTTTAATCTAGTCCAGTAGTGGATGAGTAACAAAATTGATTATTTTAAAAAATTTTACCATTACAGGCGGGACTTGAACCTACATTTCTCCATGTCATGCCTTAAACGTAAACCTAGGTAACTAGACCATGATGGTACCTACTAGTTAATATGTAAAATCCACCAAATGGCCCAAATGTCAATATAAACTCAAAATGATGATAATTAAAATTATTTAAAAATCTAGTATTTATACCTGTTGCTAATTATTTTTTTTCTTTCTTACAGTTATTTGCAATAATTGTCTTTGGTTGTATATCATCACAAGGATGGCTATACAATAGTAAAACAAGTAGAGAAGAATGTTTATATAACAAAGACAGTAATGCCTGTAATTATGGTGTAGGAATTGCTGTAATAGCATTTTTGGCAAGCATGGGTTTTTTGGCTGGTGAATACCTATTCGAACAAATGTCTTCTGTTAAAACACGTAAACATTATGTCCTGGCAGATCTCGGATTCTCAGGTAATTTAATAAAATCAAGAAATCTTCCATTTTTTAATTAATCTTTATCAATTTGAAAGGCTTCTGGTCGTTCTTGTATTTTGTTGGATTTTGGTACCTTGCAAGCCAGTGGGGTAAATCAGATTCTCCACCAGGTGGTTATGGAGTAAACAACGTTCAAGCTGCCATTGCCTTCTCATTTTTCTCGATCTTCACTTGGGTAAGAGAATTATTTTCATGTTTACAAACTGTTGAATTTACTTTTTCGTTTTAGGCTGGCTGTGCATTTTTTGCATTCCAACGTTTTCGACAAGGCTCAGATGCTGCATTTGCTCCTAGTTATGAAGCAGACACATCTTTGCCAACTTCTTATCCGTCATATCCTGGTGGTCCAGAAACAGATCAACATTATCAAGAGCCACCATTTGCTGCAGGACCCAATCAAAGAGGTATGTAATAATTATATTTAATTGCATTTAAAGAAATTAGAATTAATACATTTTTCTTTATGTTATGTGCAGCTCCTGGAGATTTTTCAGCACCTGCATACTAATAGGACCTAAATATTTGAACATAGCTGCCATATAATGTCTAGGTACGTTCAATGGTATTTAAAACCCGTGTACTTAGAAGATTTATTCCTTAAATTCCACTTGATTGTGTTATATTAATGCGTGTTAATATTTATTTCTTATGTTATAACTTGTACATATAGTTTTTTAATGATTTTTTTATTAAGTTTTTTTCTTAAGAGATTTTGAATTTTATTTAAAGCTTATTTTTTGTGATTTACTGTTTGATGAGATGAATGATGATAATAATAATAGTAATAAATAATATATAGTATATAGACTTGTAGCGAAATATAAATATTATTGATGTACAGATATACAGAAAGCAAAGAACGTTTTTGTGTAATTTAATTTACGTAAACAGCAGAATCTCCTTTTTTTACTGGAATGTTGCACATAATAGACTGTATTCTATATCCTTGATAGAGATTAAAAACATTTATTATAATTACCTTTAAATTAATGCGGATGTCTCATCACAATAATTATGATGATGAATTATTCAATCACATCCTTAGATAATTGTGCATAATGTAATAAAAAATTTATCACATTTATGATTATGATGGAAACTTAAAGAGAATTGTTAACCCTTACTGACATATCACAACTAACAACTAACTTGCTATAAAATATATAAGAATGAGAAACCCCCCAAATACAAAATATTTGCAAATTAAGTTCAAATTAAATTCCAAAAATAAGTTTTTGCTTTTATATTTGGTTTATTTAATAATTAATTTCTGATCAGATTCCCAAATAATACAGCATGATCCCAATAATCAATTCACATGTAGCTACATGGTGCTTACAAAAAATGTGGAAGAATCTGAACTAACATTAGTACCATGACTCGTTAGTCTAGACTAAGTGGTCTAAATTCAAGCCAAGTAAATCTTCGAAACAGAAGTTTTACTGATTTCGTGTCCACCTCTATAGTGGTGTCTGCTAAAACCTGCACAACTTGAGCATAGTAAAAGATTTTCTTTCTTGTATGTATGAATCTTACCAAGAGTCATATGGGTGAGCCTTCTGACTTAGTACTACCATAGTATTATTAATAGATATTTGGACGCATGAAATACTGAAGGTGGGTCTTTCTATTATTATTTGAGTTTCTAACAGTGAAATATTTGCTATAAAAACTCGATTTTTATTGTGATGAGTCATCCACACAAGCAACCATTATTTGGAAAATGTAAGTAATAAATAAACAGAATTGTACAATATAAAAGTATTAGATTATATTCCTGGCTCATAAAAGAGTGTTAAGAAGGCGATATTATTAATTTACCATTTCAATTGTGTATTATTTTTATCTTTTTTAATCTCAAACATAATACTGTATTTTCCCTTTCTTTAATTTAATTACCAAATAAGAGTATTTCTAAATGTGGTAGGACAAATACATTTTACGTATATTATATAATATAGTTAATTAATGATAATAGTATTTAATGCTTGAATATCAAAGTACAGAAAGGACAGCTGTATTGGGTACATTTTAAACAGTAATAAGCGATTAGTACAACTTTTTCGTACAATTATCGCGTTATTATGAGAAACAAAGATGTTTGTTAATAAAACTATTCTAGTTGCGTGTAATTTTTTCCACAAAAAACGTAACTTTTTCGGCAAAGCACAATTTGTGTAGTAGTTTTCACTTATTAAAATTAGGAAAATATTTTATAATTTTCGCTTTAATAATAAAGGGAAAGAAAAGTTTTTTGTGGGAGTATTTTAAATAACTAAAATTTAAATATATCATAGGATATATCGTAAATTTAAAATAATTATAAATTTTTGAAATTTAGCATTATAATAATGTTAAAATGAAAGGTTCATACCATTTTTGTTGGAATTATTGATGAAATTTTTGCTACTTACAAAACGTATATCTAATGTATTTTATATCAATACAACATAATATGTATTTATTATAAGGATGGATTATTGGACATTTTCTATGAATTTTGCTGTTATACAGAAAATCATACTTTTGGTAAATTGATTAGCAACTGTCTCTGTGAAATGTCCGACATGAATACAAAGCCATTCATCATCTTGGATTTTGAGAATATTGAAACAATATCAAAGGATATTTTTTACTTTGTTGTTTACAAGGAGCAAATTATTACATTTATATATATAACTGTATCTATGTACTTAAGATTTGATTGGAGCCATTTTAAGTAACAGTGCAGGATGTACACGCCACATGGGGAGTGGTCTCAAAGGGGTGGCAAATATTCTTCAAAACAAAATTGGCCCTAGATCATCAACAATAATTGATATTTGAAAAATAGAAAAGGACAGCGAATATAGTCTTGCACACAGACAGCTTTTTCCCTAGGAACGACACTTAATTTGATTAATTTTAAGAATCTACATCAGAAAAAGTAGTAGACATTAATAAATCACAATCGATGTGTTGTATTCCTTAGACTGCTTTCTTGAAGGTATCATCTTAACAAAATAATATTGTGACCAAGCAGCATCTAAGACAGTCAGGGGTGTCATTATATGTAGGTGTGCCAACATCAACCATCGATAAAAAATATAAAATCTCACTGAGATAAAAATCATGACATTGATTTTCTTTATAACTAGGGCACACCTAAAAATCTTGCACACAGGCAGCCAAGCTCTTAGCAATGCTGTTGAAAACAGTCTGGAATGGATTAAGAGATTCACTATTACAGCAAGATCAAATGCAAATATTTGAGTCTTATAATACATACAGGGTCGCTAAAAAGTATGGAAACACGCCGCCTCTGCAAAAACGGTAAGAGATAGACAAATGAAATTTGGAGAGCTTAAAGTAGGTATTTTTTGCCATGTTTTGCGAAGGGAATTAAAAACAAATCTTCAATTGTTTTTTCGTACAGCCGCCATATTCTTTAAATGGGACACCCTCTATATGACCCATATTTGGATAGGGATTTTCAAGACGAATTCAATAATATAACGGTTGCTATACTTACCTTGAAAAGTTTTTGAGATAATTGCTATTCTTTTGTCAGGGGTTCCAGTATTAAAAAGTATGGAAACATGCTGCTCCTGCAAAAGTGGTAAGAGATGGGTAACTGAAATTTAAACAGCTTAAAGTAGGCATTGTTTACCATTAGTTTGTTCGTTTGATTGCACTTTGCACACTTTTTATACGTCACGAGTGCAGCAAGTTCAAAGAAAGAGACAGCTATATTTACACTAAATTATGGCATTTCAAATGAAAGTTTTGAGTGCAACTTGGTGCAACATTAATAACCTAACAACTAAATCTTCATTTGTATTACTATAATTGCACATTTCACATTAATACCATAATGCTTTGCTCATTTTCTTCAGTTAAGAAACTTACTTCTTTAATAATTTTTTAGGTTAACATGCTGTTCCGGCACAACAAAAAGGTTAGAATTTCTTTCTCCACTACCTTGAACTTTGCTGCACTTGCTTTAAACCAAGTGCAAATAGTTCAGATTAATGCGGCTGCACTCTAAGAAATGAACAGAAATAAGTTAGTACAGCACTAATTTCACAAACGAACGAATTTAGTGTCAAAATTATAAAAAGTGCTGAACTAGTGCAACAAATGAACAAATCTCACGTTTTGCGAAGAGAATTAAGATCAAATCTTCACTTGTTTTTTCGTACGGCCAAAGAGTAGCTATTATCTCTAAAACCTTTCAAGATAAGTAGAGTAACCCTTATATTGTTGAATTCGTCTTCAAAATCCCTATTGAGATATGGAGTCATATAGAGGGTGATCCACTTAAAGAAATTCAAGATGGCGGCCGTACGAAAAAATAATTGAAGATTTGTTTTTAATTACCTTTGCAAAACATGGCAAAAAATACCTACTTTAAGTTGTACAAATCTCATTTGTCTATTTCATACCGTTTTTGTGGGGGTAGCGCGTTTCCATACTTTTTTGCGACCCTGTATGTGTTTTGGGTAATTGTTAGTCACACCTCATAGACATCAACTACATTGTGGAGATCACAGCTAGATTCTAGCATTAGATGAAGCTATGATAATAGCTACTACGTATCATACTGTATTGGTTATGTTAAGTTTTACAATTATGATTTTGTAATAACAATTTGTTCTTGGTTAATAAAAATCTCTTTGAAGTAGATTCATAAATGCAACCATATTTCACATACTACATCTCATGATATTTTGAAGAGACTTTTTAAGTGACAAGAGACACCTTCTTAAATTCTATTATCCATGTAAAGATGGTGGTGGTGGTGGCGGTGCAGGAACGTAGTAAAAGTATATGTACCGAAACAATTGGTTATTGTAATTACAACATTAAGCATGGCCATCATGTCTTTTGAGCTAATATGTATTTCTTTTTCACATAACATAGTGATCATCTCATATTTTACCAAGAATACATCACAGTACCATACATGGCCATTGATGATGCCCTTTGGCATTCATTTAGGCTATAGTACTGTGCAACAAAGCTAATGGTGAAGATTGAACTTTTCCAGTTGGCACTCTTGATCTCCATAGCATCATGAGTAAACTAGACATATGTAGTATAAAATTATAATTTTCCAAATTGTGTTACATTTTCCATCTGCTACTATCATATTAATGTTATGCAGTTTGCCCTTGTATTATATGCAAATTGCATTGTTTGATATTGAATGAGCACTTTGATAATTCTGTATTGTTAAACAACTCCTATTAGTTTTTCAAAATTACTTTAATTCTAAAATAATATCGTAAATGTAAATTTATAAAATTAATGAACAACGAAATTCTAAAAACTGAATTTTCTCATTTCAGTATAACAGCAAGATTCAAACTTCTCATTGAACAAAAAAATCAAACCATCGCTACATTTACTTATTTAATTGGTTAATAAATACTACCATATTAGCAATAACATTTTAATACCTTTCAACTAATTTGTGATCCTTACATGGCAATTAAGTTTCATTACAAACAAACCACAATAGTTATTAAGTTTTGCCAACATATAAGCCAAAAGAAGTTTTAATGTAACAATTTCAAAAGTTTTTGCCTTGTAAGATTTACAGAAAAATATAATATAAATGTTGGCTAATTGTTATTAATTGTTTTTTCCTTTCTTTTAAGCAAGACTGTAAAACTATTGAATCCTTTGCTTTTAAAGCACTTATGATAATTTTTAGGCTAATACTTGAAACAAAAGATTAAAAATTAAATTAATATTTGAAATAGGTATAATTATATGTAGTCAGAAATCGAAAATAATTTTATAGATTGTAAACTAGCTTCTTCAAAAGTATCTATGAGTGCTTTGTTATTGTTGTATATTTTTAAGTTGTTTCTTTAGTTGTTTGACTCCAAAGAAAAGCTTTATTTAGTGTCGCCTAAGATATGTGCTTAAAAAATGTGTCACTGCAAACTTTTTAATTTAAGTACATTTTAGGCAGAATAACGTGTACATAATGTGTTCTTGTGATGTTTAAAAAAAAGAAATCAGGTATAAAAGAAGATGTGTGTATAATAAGTTACCAATAAATGTTACAAAAACCATAACAGGTTGAAATTCAATTTTTCTGTTCTATTATTTAGATTAAGTCAACACTTTTATTGTAGGCTCATCCTCTGACCTGTGACCTAACTACATGGTGTGCTTGGACTGTTTGATTGGCTTAAATTGTCAAATTATACAGAAACTAAAATCAAGCATTGTTTGCACACCCTGATGCTAGGTCATCGGCCATCACTCATCATACTTTCTGTACACAAAAGAGGTATTCCTGTTTTGGAGGGCTGGCTCAATATATTTTTGGCAGTCACTAAGGTAAAATCTTACCTTCAATTTGGCTATGAGAGGGTATGTCACATTTTAGCAAACCATATTGAAAAATTACAGAGATACTCTCAGAGCACAATAGAGCAGTCAGCCCAAACAGGGTATTAATAAAAGAAGAATTTAAAGAACGATCCTAATAATAAGGCAATTCAGAGCTGGGCAAATTACTCTGAGCAAAAAGTAGCGTAATGGAATTACTCTTCTGAAAAAGGATTTTAATTACTAAGTACTTTGCAATAGGTAAAATATTAATGTTAATATCATGTATTTATGGACTTTAATGGAAGGCGTTTTGTTCTTCAATAGTCTCTTCTAGTTGCACATCTCCCTCTCTGAACAAAACTGTTACAAAAAATTTGTAATAAGAGATACAACACTGAAACAAATATAAATTTAGAAAAACTAAATGTATGCACATACAGGGTGAGTTTTTCTGATGTTTGGTATGGGGAGCTCGGAAACTAGCGGAGATAGAGAGACGATTAAATGGAGAAAGAATTGCAGTTTTACAAGCTCAATTTAATGAGCTTTTTGTTTTCTGGAAAAAATGCATGGCTAACTAGATATCTCGCAAAAATAATTTTTTTGTTATTTTGTTTGATGCCTATAGCTCTGTTATTATTGACTTTAGAAAAAATGTGTAAAGGAAAAATTTGTAGGTAATTATGTGCTTAATAATACAGTCTAACCAAATTTTTTATTTAAGCTATAATTTTTGAGTTATGACAAGCTTGTGTTTTTTCTAATGGAAACTATAGTCGGCCATGACTTTATAAAAAAAGGCCCTTTCTCAACAATTCTAACGATATACCACTTGACATAGTTAGTGTTATAAATAAATAAATTATGGCCTTGTTTTTCTTTTCATTTTCAAACTGTTCAAGTAGTATGCTATGGAAACAATTGATAGATGCGCATCGCGTTTAATAATAAAATTTAAGTTAGTTATTAAAATTTTTCTTTTAATTTCGAAATTATAAACAATTATTTTGGTGTGAAAAGTTTATTCTATTGGAGTTACAATTTTAAATAAAAATAATTTTTGAGAAACTAATAAACAGAGAATGATAAACGATAAATTAAGAAACAATAAAGGAAATTAGAATATAAATAAAGTAGTACCAAAACAACATAATTCCTGAAAATAATGACATGACTAATAGTTATTTATGCAACAAGTGAGTAAAGTGTATCTTTTTTTCACGAGAAGGAAAGTTTGCCGCACGAGCCGTAGGCGAGTGCGCAAATCCGCCGAGTGAAAAAAAGTAATTTTACTCACGAATTGCATACAAAACTTTTTTCACGTTCGTAATAAAAATCAAGAACTACCTACTTCAATAACGGCTTTCTCGATGCGTCACATCAATGCGTTCTAATTTCTGACAAATGCCAGTGGCAGCCTCCTATGTGTTTAAATATTTTGCGTTAAAAAATGACACGTTATGATACTTTTTTTCACTCAAATGCGTGAAAAAATGAACCGTTATGGCACTTTTTTTCACGCTTCTATCGCGATGAAACAAACGCATCCTTTATAAACGAAAATTAATGAAAAATGTTGCACTTTTTTTCACGAACGTGAAAAAAATAATTATGTTACATCTAAAGAGATGTAATTACATTAAACATAATAAGATTACCTATACATATAATATTCTGAAGTAATTAAAGGTGGTAATTAATTACCATTACTTTTGTATGTAAATTAATTTGATTAGTAATATAATTACTGTCCAGCTTTGTAAGGTCGATGTTTATATTGTTTTGTAATGATGATGAACTATAAATAACATTACCAACAAAGAGTCTATACAAAATGACAATTATCATTGAAGCATTTATCTTATCAATGTTATACCAGGTGTAGAATCGGATAATGCACCATATAGATTTCAGTAATGTCCACAATAAACAAGACCTTGCTTGTTTCTTTATTTAACTTATTTCATTACATATCTGATTGTTGTAAAACTAGACATCCTAATTTATTAATTTTTTCAGTTTTAGAAAAGGAAAATAAAAAGCAGCTACACATACAGATGCAATATTTTTTTTCTACAAAATACTTATTTACACTTTTGCTCTAAAATAATTAAGGGAGCAAATAATTGGATATTGAAAATTTACTATTGAAATATATGGAGCGTTATCTGAATCTACACCCAGAAAGAAAGAAAAAATTTATGTAAAACTTACCTTGCAACAAAAGATAAGATTTTAATTTCTTTAGACTGGTCCATTTTT
The DNA here is from genome assembly GCA_011009095.1 of Ignelater luminosus. Lineage (NCBI taxonomy): Eukaryota > Metazoa > Arthropoda > Insecta > Coleoptera > Elateridae > Ignelater > Ignelater luminosus. The sequence continues at coordinate 341,294 of VTPC01089980.1, forward strand.
CTCTCTGGAGATTCTAAATTTTGTTTGTGTTTATTTAAATGTCCCAATAAAATGTAATAAGGTATCCTTTATTTATTACAGTAAAAAAAAGTACAAAAATAACTTTAAAAACACAATATTGTTATAAATTTTATTTAACTGTCACATGTCAGGAATAACTTCATAACCACTTTTGAGGTTATGTCAAACATTTTTGTGTAGGGTTTGTCCACGCGACGTTTTCGATTCAGCTGTGTGGTGGGTAAACAAAAGTTTTTTCTTCGAGAGTATAATTAATATGTCCATTTTGATATTCATGACATTGAAGTTCATTATTTTTTTACATTATATTACTAACATCTTGAATAATGTTATAATCAAAGATTAGGGAGGTTATAATATTTTAATACTCTAGACGGCCTTGTTTACAAATGTCAAATTAGAATTTAAATGTTCTATCAGTTTGAATTTTAATTTTTAATTAATTTTGTACGCTCGAAGAAAAAATAGTACTATATGTCTCTCGGAGTAGAACGTCTTTGTGTGTTTCGCACTCTTTGCACCGCTTCGGCTGCGCCTCGGCAGCAAATGTGCTCAACACAAAAAGACTTCATTCTACTCCTTGTAACGTATTATACTATTATGAGTTTTGTATTTGAAAGTAAACAGTCGAGTTAGATGTGTAAATGTAAATTTAATGTGTAGTTTACTTTCAGTTGTTCCCAATAATACGTTTGTTTACCCACCAAAGCAGTCACATGTTGAACGGGCTTTATAATGTTATTACTGTACAGGGTGAGTCTATTGTTCCAGTCTTTTATTTTTATTTATTTTTGTATTTCTTGTCTAACAAATCATTTTGAACGTTGGCTGCATGGTAATTTCAATACGGGGTGTTACATAAGTTTGGGCCGCTACTTCAGGAGCGTGTTCTAGACTTCAATTTAAGAAAAAAAGTAGTAAAACAAACACACTCCTTTTCCCTCAAAGCTTTTCTAAGCTTCAAAATTTGACAAATTTAGTATCATAATCGTAAATAGCAATGCCTTTTACTAAAAAAAATGTACTCTTGTATCAAGTATTTCAACCGTTTTCGAGAAAAACGCTTTTTTTTGGAAACGTCTATTGCAGAAACATAAGCCATAACCGACACCTGTAAGTATTTTCAAATCTCGACTCAAGTGAGTTGTAAGAAACTGGACAGTCATGTTAAGCTTCAAATTACATCAATTTATCTCTTATCGTTTAATAATTGTAGCCAGAAAACCGATTATTTGCGCCCTCTTTTATCTTTTTTAGGAAACATTTTAGAAAACGGATTTATTCGAACTTTTATCTCCTTGGATAATGTAAATCAGAACAAAAGTGCATCCAAGTTTCATACTAGAAGCTAGTTTGCAAACTAGGTTCTGTCCTATTTTCTCATCCAAATTTCATATACCTGCGCATTAGCTCAACATTTTAAACAAAAACAAAAATTAGAATAATTCGTAGAGGTTATGTTTATATTCTTTGCGTGTTCTTTATGCTTACCTCGTGAAGATTGTGTTTGTGTTGTGCTCTTTATTTGCAACACACCTAACCTCAGAATAGCACAGCATCAAATACGTAAATAATCTCATTTATTTCTTTGAAAAGTTGGCTATAAACAGCTGAGTTTATATCCAAATTTGAGTGAATTACTGATCTTTGCTTAAATAGAAGCGGGAGATTGTAAGTGAATCTAGTTTAAATTCTAGTTCATTCTAGTTTAGAAATTCGGCTAGACGAAAAAAGTATAATGTGAATCGAGCTTTAGATTGATTTGTCTAGAACACGTCCAAACTCTTGTAAGACCCTGTATACAGTGTGTCCAGGATAAGGATAAGGCATGGGGATCTTGGGAACGGTAAGAGATACAGCATCGGTTAAATAGGATGAAAGTTGGCTATTTATAGGACCTTTTTGTTGGCGTTTGCAAAATCTAGATATCTTGGATAGTTTCAGAGATATTTAAAAAAAAGTAGATTTCTCGATTTTCGTTATTAGTTTTTCTTTCCTTTATTTGAAAAGATATCGGAAAACTAAAACCACTTTTCCGTTGTCACTTTTTGTACACTTTCCTGTACAACGTTTCGGTTTCGAGTAACCATCACCAACCTAATTTTTTTTAAATAGGCGGAAAAACAATTGAACATTGTTTTGAATAGCTCTTGTTGTCACGATTCTAATGATGTAAACATGATAGTTATTTTGATTTCTCTTAACAATATAGGGTGTGGGGTAACTGTGGTGCCTCGTTAATCTTCCACTTATGTTAGAAGTACCAGAACATCACACTATCAAATTTCTAGTTTGACATGTATTGAACTCTTCCTTGAATTTCTTTTCTTATTTTATATTGTCATTTTGACATCATACAATTAAACTTTTTTTTCTTATAAAGTACAGTATTAAAATGATTGAAATTACACGGAACTAACTATTGAAGATCAATGTAACTTCTTATAATAGCCAATTATTTCATGTATAGTTATTTAATAACAAACTAACTAAGATCATTTGTGACGGTACTTTTGAGGTGACTGTGGTACCTTGTTTCTGTGATGAGTTTTAGTGATACGAGGCTTGCTGGAAAAATTTTCACAAATGGTTAAGAAAAACACAGGTACAATTTAGTAAGTGACTTCATTATTTTTCAAAATATTCGCCCTTAGCATCAATACAGTTTTGCATACGCTCAAACCAATTTTCGAACAATTTTTTCCAATCTGAAGCTGGTACCTCCGAAACCAATTGCCTAAATGCCTCAACGGCTGTTTCAGGCAAAGAATAACGCTCACCACCCATCTTGTTTTTGATTGTGGGGAACAGAAAGAAATCATTTGGTGTTGGATCAGGCGAATACGGACAATGCGACATCAATTTTACTTTTTCACAGGCTAAAAAGTCGACAGTTTGTGAAACTGTCTGGGCACTTGCATTGTCATGGTGCAGAAGGATGCGCGCGCCGATATAAATCGTTTTTTCTGATTTCACCGATGACTTCCGGCAAACAAATTGTAGTGTATCAATCAGTGTTCATAGTTCTTCGATCGGTAATTGTTCGATTTAGCTACCCCTAGGAAAACGACGTTTTGAGAGCAAGTTTTTGATATCAGCAGGTAGA
>VTPC01089980.1:344520-374287 GCA_011009095.1 Ignelater luminosus
TTTGAAATTTCGTAAGTATTTTTTATTTTTTTCAATGTTTGATGTAACTTTTCGGGCATGTAATTTGCGTGACTATGCAAATTCTACTATGATTATGATCTACAGTACATTTTTTTCTTAGAGCAGGTTTATTTAACTGCAATAAACACAATTACTCATTTCAATTGGTTTGTTTTTATAACCTCAAAAAATTTAGTTGTTAACAAAAGTCCGTTTGACGTTTTTTGGTTATTTTGTATCTGTATCAAAACAGTAATAATTTTTTTACAGGTAATGGCTCGAAATTATAAAAGGAAGACTGATAGAGGGGGGGTGGGATGAAAATAGTATGCAAAATGCTGTTCAAGATGTACATAATGGGAAAAAACGTTATAAATTAGCTAGCAAGTCTCATAATGTCCCGCAAACTACTTTAGAACGCAAAATGAAACTTGCCAGACAAAATGAAAATCAAGTGCAAACTGTAAAAGTACCTTTGGGTCCAATAGCCACGGTTTTTACTGAAGAAGAGGAAAGAGAACTTGTTGAATATTTAAAGGAAATGGAAGGACGTTTGTTCGGTTTGACAACTTCTGAATTGGCCTACGAGTTAGCAGTTCGAAACAATAAACAGAACAAGTTTAGTGAGGAAAAAGGACAAGCTGGGAAAGATTGGATACAAGGATTTTTAAGACGTCACCCTGACCTAAGTTTGCGAAATCCAGAAAATACATCAGCAGCTCGCGCAGCTGGCTTTAACAGAGTATCAGTTGGACGATTTTTCGAATTGCTAGGTCAGACACTTGATAAGCATGCATTTACTCCAGACAGGATATACAATTGCGATGAAACCGGTGTATCAGTTGTTCCAAAAACTCGATCGAAGGTAATCGCTGCAACTGGAATAAAACAAGTGGGGGCGTTAACTTCGGCCGAACGAGGCACAACAATAACAATTGAAATTTGTTTCAATGCTGCGGGTTCTTATATGCCACCCATGTTTATCTTCCCAAGAAAACGAATGAAGCGTGAACTGCTATACGGAGCTCCGCCGAATTCTTGGGCTGAATGTTTTGAAACAGGGTGGATCACTGCCGAAATTTTCTTAGCATGGTTCAAAAAATTTGTTCAGTTCACCAATGCTTCCAAGGCGAATCCAGTAATTCTTCTTCTAGATCGACATGCCTCCCACACACAAAGCCTGGAACTTATTGACGAAGCGCGTAATAATGGAGTGACGATAATATGCTTTCCACCGCATACTACGCACAAATTACAACCAGGCGATGTTGGATTCATGCGGCCATTAAGCGTTTTTTATGACCAAGCTGTAACGGCATGGCTGAGATCAAATCCTGGTCAAGTCGTGACCCAATTTCAAGTAGCTGAGCTATTTGGACAAGCTTTTATTTGAGCAGCCACCATGTCTACTGCTTTAAATGCTTTTAAAGTATGTGGGATCTTTCCTTATAATGACCAAATTTTTACTGACGCCAATTTTGTTGCTGCAGAAGCTACTGACATTGAGTTGAATGCTGAAGAACGACGCTCAGCTGACGCACAGCAGCCTCCCCTGACTCCGCTGGACCAAAATACTCTTCAACTATCACTACCTCAGGAGCAGGGTATAATACATCTTCCCCAAACTTTGCAGCCTTCACAGTCAGTGTCTCAACCATCGACCTCAATAACTGACGAGCGGCAGCTAATGACCCCGCCACCGGACAAAAATACTCTTCAACTATCACTACTTCAGAGTGAAGTTTGTTTGTTCATCATTTCATCTGATTAGCCCAAAACAATTAATGCCTTACCCGCACATGGCACAGAAAAGAAAGAAAGAGACAAGTCCGAAGACGCGGAAAAACAGCCATCATTACAGCGTCGCCGTACAAACTAGAACTAGAAGAGAGGCAGAAATACAAAATGTAAAAAAGCAAAAGTACAAAAAAGTAAACAAAAGAAAATACAGAAAAATGAAAAACCAAAGAGAAAAGCTACGAAGCAAGTAGTAGTTATAGAATCAGACAGTGAGACAGAAGAGGATGCAGAGTGCTTATATTGCCAAGGCTTATATTCGAAGTCCAATGAAGGTTGGGTCACATGCCAAATATGTGAGAAGTGGGCACACTGTGGTTGTGCCGGCGTAGAGGACAATGACGATGAGACTACTCACATCTGTCCAGTTTGTGAAGATAACGATGACTAAAAGTGCCATACCCCATCTTACCCCGGGGCAAGACGGGAATTTTATACTGTTTTGTTTTTTAGTTTTTATGAGGAAAAGAATTCATTTTTTTAGTTTTGTTCGTTTGCAATTAGAAAAAAGAAAGACTGATTATTTTGTAATTAAATTTCCTAATTTGTTCAATAAAGATAAGGCCTTTTTATTAGCGTTGATCCTTAGGGTCCCCGTCTTACCCCACCTTCCCCTACATGTATGCATAAGGCGTTACTAATGTGTTAGAAAAATAGCATTATCCTTGGGAAATCAAGTCTATATCATAAGATGCATTTGGTTCCTTGGAGCGCCTGGAGTCTGGGTAAGTTTTGGAATAAGCAAGTTTTTGGATAGAGTCGACTTTAACACATTGAGGCAGGTTCTAACATACTGAGAAATAGAACCTAACCAATAAACGAAGTGGGTGATAATCATGAAGTAATATTCTGATATTGTTAATAAACCCACGCATATCTAGTCTTTATTGGTTACTCATTGATAACAATTATTTTTGTTAGACGGGAATAAAATAGCCAGTATTTTGAAAGGATCATATAAATTATATTTATGTAATTATAAATTAACACTTTTTGTATTAGTAACTAAAAATGGAAAATTAACAATCTTAGATAAGAAATAGCAATTAACAAACTTTTACAGTATCAATAAATATTCAAATGAGTTAATCAATTCTAGAACGCTTTTTTGGTATAACTTTCATTTCTTCATCTGGACGGGACCACATTCTTAATTCATCAAACAATTCATCTTTTGACTTGCTGTTATCCTAAAGTAAATAAGAAAAAACAAACGTGAGCAGTATTATTTGTTATGGGCGATATACAAGACGTTCTAATGATCCTATTTGTAGAAAAATAGTAATAGTTTTATTACAGAGGATGATTGAGAAACACAAATTATTATTTTTATCAGTTATTGTAACATGCGATCATTAAAATTTAAGTTCCCAGTAGGCTGTGAAATTTTTCCGTGGGGTGTAGCTTAGACACAACGCATGCCAACACATAACCTATAAACTGATGATTTTGCCTTGTTTCTAATGCAAATACCGTAATATAACCTAAATATGTCAGTGACAAAATCAAGATGTTGCCATATCTAATTCCATGTTGTATTATAAATTCTTAAAACTGAATCAAGTATCTTGTTAGAAAACAAAACAGAAACTGTAAAAATAAACAATTCTTGATATTGTTATGATTGCAATATTCAGCACATATTCAAGATCATTCTATGTTCAAGATACCAAAAGCCCCGGCTCCGCTCCCGCACAGAAAATCCAAGAAGATCCACAAACATCCGCCCTCTGTCATGGCGAGAAGTGCCGAAAACCCCACTCCTGAGTTGTTAGACATACTTCTCGACACTCCACTTATCTACAGATAAGATCCCATCCACCGCCCTCCGTGAAACAACCGAGCGACGTAGATAGCGTTTTCCGCGCGACGTTCGCATTTGGGAGGTCCGGGGCATCCCCGGGCCGACTGTTCTCACTATAGGGGTTTTCCGTGGTTTCCCCTAGTGATCAAAGCGACTGCCGGAACAGTAACTTCCACGGACCCACAACCCACTACTACACACAAACACGCCATTTCACAGATTTACACCACCATCACAACACAAACTTCTCCTTCTATGCAAAAAAAACAACAACGAGGAACCGCCGCCACACCAATACAATGCCTGTCACTACTGCTGCCGCTGCGCCTAGTACTACAACTACTATAGATACACATATACAGCACCCACACTCCAATCATTTTAAAACAAAACACTGAACGAACGCTAACTGCATCAGACTTCTACGTCGCCCCCACAAATCCCCTTTCACATTTTAGCCAAAGAAGCGTAAAATTCTTAAAACGGCTTTTGGTTTCCTCGGAATGTAACTATGACTTGACTTGATACCAAAAGTAGTCCATTCTAATCACAAAAAAGCACAGAGTGATTGCAATTGATTGAGGATAGTTTGAATTTCACGCCAGTTTTTCACGTGGTAGGTCGGCTATAGTATGTAAGCGTTCAGGGTCAGCCGGGAGCAGTGTTGCCGGTGTATGCTGTAAACTTGAAATTTTAATTAAAAAAATAAAATGAGTCCTTATAATGTTAAGATAACACTAAAGTGCTAAATCTGGCAACACTGCCTCCGAATGACCCTGAACGCTTACACACTATAGCCACAAATTAAATAAAGGTCAGATATTTTACTCCCTATTCCACCAATGTTCCCATTTTTTGTCACTGCACATTTACATTTGCAGCTCTGGGAGTTTACCACGCCTACTATTTTACGCGCGTTTTATGAAAAGTGCATACCAAACTGTGCTGCTTGCGCAGTACATGTCAAAATAGCAAGCTCTGGGAGTTGCTTTGAGAGAGAGAGAGAGAAAGAGAGAGCAATAGAATCCACAAATTTGTCGAAGTAAAATATCTGACCTTTATTTAATCTGTGCTATAGCCAACCTACCATGTCAAAAACTTTGGCGCGAAATTCAAACCATCCTCAATCAATTGGAATCACTAAAAATTTTCAATCAGTATAAAAAGGATTTGCCCAATTTAGCCAATTATGAAATTGTTAATAGGTTGGAGGATATATTTCAGGTAACTTTCTTGTCTTCCACATGGTTTACTGTATATTTCGTTTTCAGTTTACAGGTAGATCGACCATTTATCAAGTTTTAAATCAAGGACTTCACAATCTTAAAACCACTGGAATAAAAAGACGAAAAGATTATGGGAAATTTCAAAATTACTTGTTCAAGAAAGATTTGTGGTACATAATTTGGCAATACAATGCCAGAAATGAATTTTGTACTTTAGACCGACTACTATCAGACGTACGTGAACAATTTGACTTTAAAGGGGGAAGGACAACACTCTCACAATTTTAAAATCAATGGGTTATAAACATAAAAAGGTAAATGGACGAAAGTTCTTTGCAGTGAAAATTTAGTTAAACTGTCACATTTATACCGTTTTGGAACTTTTTCAGCACCTTGTATATCTTGACGCGTGGATTTACCAAATGGGTCTCAAGTTTTTCAGTGGGTACACGATTCAGATATAAAAACCAATCGAGCAAAATTTAAGGGCGAGGAGAAAAGATTTACTATTTTGCATGGATGTTGTAATACCTATCGATTTTCTGGAAGGGTGTGATTATTTACTGGACAGCAATAACGATGAAAGAAACTACCACAAGGCTATGGATGGGGATATATTTGAAAAGTGAGTGGTTAAACAACTTATTTCTGCTTTGGTTAAACTGCAAGATAACTGTGTGGTGGCGCTGGACAACGCTCCGTATCATTTGGTACAAGTGAACAAACCGCCCACGTTTTCTTGTAAAAAAAGCCAAATGCAGAAATGGATGGTTAGCCAAAACGTTGAGTTTAATCAAAATCCTACTAAGAAACAGTTGTGGGAATTAATAAAATCTTTGAAAGAAGTGAACGAAAACGTTACAAAATTGACAAAATTTTGAAGGAACATGGTCATGAGGTTCTTAGATTACCACCACAATACATACCACCTCCAATACAATCCTATTGAAATGGCTGGTCATTTTGTAAGAACTATTATATGAAGCATATAAATTCGCTGCTTCCATCTCAGGATAAGTTAAATTGCAAAATTTAAGCAAATTGATCAATTTTCTAAAATTAAAAAAAAACACAGTGGTTGTTTTTATTATTACTGTAGCTAAGATTCATCATGTAAACAAAATTTCAAAACTGAAAAAAAAATTTAAACAAAATTTTAAAATTGAAAAAGTTGAAATAAATCTTTTTATTACTTACCACCCGCGGGCGGTAAAATTAACTTACCGCTCGCAATACATAACTCGTAAGTTAGCAAAAACGCCAGATTCTGCAAAAAAGTATATTTCCTTCAAATCTTGCAGTCGTAGAGAAAATCTTGTATGTAACACGAGCACAAAATGTATTACTTGTTCGTTTGATATCTCATTGTTAGTTCCGCGAAATACATTTCCATGTTTTTTAAGTTATTGGGCATCCGTTAAAATCGGTTAACTATTTTAGTTATACTTACCGGCATATTGCTGAAAAATGGAGTAATATCCAACTCTTGAGTTGGACTAACATCAGCTAGTGGTTCAGAATCAATAGTACTAGTACTTGGTACCTTCCATGAAACACTTTTAGGAGGAGTTCGTTTTCCTGGTGATTTTAAAATTCCAGTTGGTTTGGCATTTGCTGGTTCTTTTATCAAAGCCGGTTCCTCGGTATCGATCTTTGTTAACGCAAGTGCTATTTCTAGCCTGCTGCGTTCGGCCTTTTTATGTTCGCACAACAATTTTAATTCTTTCATGTTGTTCTCTTCTTCATTTACTTCATTTCTAATTTTTCTTAAATCAGCTCGTAATTTTTCCAATAGTTGACTATTCTTTTCTTTGTTTTCTTTGATAAGCCTTTCAGTCTTATCCTTATATGCTGTCAATTCAGTTTCCAAGTCTTTAATACTATTACCAGTTTCTCCCTGTGTATTAGCAAGTTTCGTTTGTTGTTGTCTAAGTTCCTCATTTAATTTTTGTAACTGTTCATCTAGTTCTTTTTCAAGAAAATGATGCCGTTTTTCCTCAGTTGATAATAATTCTTGTAGATGTGGTAGTCTGTTTTGTAATGAAATAAGATTATTTTCGTTTTCGATATGTTCACGTTGATTTACGTTGATTTCATTACGTAATTTTTCACATTCGTTTTCAAGTTGATTTAATTTTGCCATTCCTTCTTCATGAAGTTGCTTTTTAAGATTTAATTCCTAATAATATAAAACTTAATTAAATAATGTTAACATGCAATGATTTGAATGGAAATTTTAAGTTAATTGCGTATACCAGGGTGAGTCTATTAAAACTAGATTCATCTCCCTGTTTTATTTATGTACAGTAAACCGATTGAAATGAATTTTTTTAAGTTGCTCGTATTTTTCAATACTCTTGTTTTTCAAAAAGCTCCACAGCTTACTAGATTTTTATTAAAAATCAAGATTATCAAATTTCTTCAAAGTCCAATATCTCCCCCACGAATTAAAATGCGAACAAAAAGGATAAATTACGGAAACGAAAAAAGAAAAGAGGTGAACAATAACACTATGTTTCAATATTTTCAAAATTTAAGTTAACCATCTTACTTACCTCCAATTTTTCAGTTTTGGTTTTTGTTATACTTGTTATTTCCGTGTCAATTATTACCATATCGTTATCAAGCTTTTGTATTTCACATTCTAGTGAGTTAATACGGGCTTTTCTGTCTTCATTAACTACTTTAGCATGGTTTTCCAGTTCTTCCTTTTTAGCGAGTAAACTTAGACGTTGTTCTTCTAATTCAGAATAATTTGCTTCAAGCTTGTTTGTCAGCTTGACTTCATCTTCTAATTCTTTGGTAACAATCATTTTTCGTTCTTCCGCATTCTTCTGTCTTTAATGTAAATGAAAGAAAAGAGACTGAATTAAAAATGGAGTTTTTTAAGTTTAGTTTGTTCTTAGATTACAGAAGACAGGGAACCACGATTTCTTGCTATTTTAATAGCATACATGGTTGTTCAAATTCGAAGTAAATGCAGCGTATCTCAGAAACTAGAATGGCTAGAAAAAACTGATTACATTTTGCTGGGCTACCCTCTCTTGACAAATTCATTGCTGCAATCAGAATTTATATGTACATCTTTTTTTTTATTTTGAGTTATAGGCAAAAATTGATTTTTTTCAAATTTCATCGAGTAACTGTATCATGCGTATTCAAATTTTTTTTAGCAATTGTAGTTTCTGAAATGTCCCGCATTTGCCTTGAATTTGGACCATTCTATACATAAAAATAAGCATACGCATATTTACATTACATTGTTTATAAAGTTAGTTCAAGTTACTTGCAAGTTTGGCTTTCTCAAGCGCTATTCCAGCTCCATCTTGGAACCTAACTTTAACCAACTTTGTAGAACTACTACTAGGGCCGTTCCTAGGGCACGAGCTGCCCGTGTTCTAGACTATACTCGCCGCCCCTTTATTTCCCAAATATCATTTATTATTGATTACCTAAACTTCGAAGTACATCAGTGATAGCAGATAAAAAATGTAACAAGACTAATAATTAAATTTTTTATTGCATAATCGTATAACAACACTAACATATAGAAAGTCAAAAATAAAAAAAATGTATTCAAAAGCATTAAACTAAAATAATAACATAAAATGAGATTGCACTCACAATTTACTATTTTCACCTGTTACTACGAATTACATATCAAACATAACTTTTCTAAATTCTTTGACCGCAAACTCTTTAATGACATCTTTTACATCTATTTGTTGTAAAATCTCATTTTATATGCTAAGAATAGCTAAATTTGTGAGCCTTTCCTGACCTAACATGGACCTTAAATAGTTTTTTATAATTTTTAATTTCGAAAACGATCTTTCCCCTGAAGCGACTGCTGCGGACAGTGTTAATAATATTCTGAATGATCCGATCAAATTTGGAAACACTGATAGTAATTAATTTTCTAACAAGTAGTAATTCTAAAGCGTTCATATTATCAGATTGATAAGTTTTCCACTTCCTCGCTCAGTTCTATTGCATTTATGTCATATGATTCTACGGTTGGGTCCGATAGTTTATGATGCAAATCCATGCAATTTTTTAGAATGATATTTTTGTCTAGTTTAAAAAATGAAAAAAAATTTACTTATAAAATTAATTTTTGATAAAATATTGTACCACAAGTTATATAGTCTGTCCCAATTTTGATGCTCACTATTGGAATCTCGGAAATTGTAAGAGATACGATGTCGGTTAAATTAGAAAAGATTTGGCTATTTTGGAAATCAGTTTACTTATGCTTTTGTTTTTTCAAAAAAGTTCACAGATAAAAACGAAATTATCTTATTATTTTTTTTAAATAAAAAGCATTTCCCACTTAGTGTGTCATGGCTTTAAACATATCAACATCATTGGTTTTTGTCAGATAAATTACATTTGTTATGTAACAATTGCTAAAACAAAACAAAAGGCGCTTTTAAGATCCTTTACTGAGTATTCACAGATAGCATCAAATAAGCAGCTAATGCCCCATAAAAGCGTATTTATTTTGTTTTAGCAATTTTTGCATAACAAATGAATTTCTTTGATAAAACTCCACGACTTTGTGTGTTAGATGTCATGGCACACTATGATGAAAAATGATTTTCACTTCATAACTCGGTAAACAAAAGAATAGCTATGTCAAACCATGTATCACTGAAAAGCATTTAAGGCGCGCTGTTCCGTAATATGGAAATCAAGTAGGCGTTCCATTAGAAAAAAATTTGGATTTACGTTTCACCGCCGAGATAAAACAAAAGACAATTGCGAAAATAATTTTTTTGTGTTTCGGAGTAAATTCTCTAAAACACCCTCTTTGCTGTTCTTTTCTATCTTTGCTCGTTCCTGAGATATTTCACTTTAAAAAAAAATAAAATAATTTCATTTTTAGCAAACAGCTAGTAATCCGTAAACTTTTTTGAAAAAACAAAAGCATAAGTAAACTGATCTCCAAAATAGCCAAAACTTTTCTAAGTTAACCGACTTTATATCTCTTACAATTTCCGAGATTCCAATAGTGAGCATCAAAATTGGGACACACTGTACAGCAAATGAATTTTGTTAGGAAAATTTCGTGATTAACAAACTTTCCTTAATAAGTTATTTATTTTTATAAACAACGATATATCGTTCTCTTATTTTAAAAACTTTTCGTTCGTAAATACATTATTTCTTTTTAGAAATTAAAGTTTAACTTCTTCCTTTAATATAAAAGCCTTTCGTTTAATGCTCCTTGACGTTGTCGCAGTTTATGACTTGAGAACTTTAAACTTTTCTGATATTCTTTTATAAAATGTTTTCTTAATATTAAATTTGAGATATATTTCGCCTCTAAAATTATATTTTTCTGGTTTCGTTTCTGCAATTCACAGAATCTCAGAGGCTTATCTTTTGATTTTATTACCCTTAAATTGACAGGCATAGACGAGATTTACTTTTCCTATAATTCTCTAATGCAAGGTGCAAGTTCTTGCTTCATCACACCCTGCTTGCACTATGTGATTGATTTCTCTAAACATCCGATATGTTAAACAGCCAATTATCTGCTGGTACAACCCTCTTGGGGGTTTGGAAGTGTCATTTCTCGCTTGAAAACTCAGAGTTCTTCTGCCGCTTCCGTAAGCACCACACATGCCTCTCGTGTTACTCCCATGTGGGATATTTGGACTCAGAAGTGTTTCGCGAAATACCGAAGAATAAATAATTTCTGCTAAGGTTAATTGTACCTGAGTGCAAAGTTCGCGATTTAATGCTGCCTTTGTTCATTAATTTTCTGATAATCCCCGGAAGTTACCGGATGTGTCAGTATTTATCATTCCGTATCTTTAAAAGCATCGCTAACAGGCGGAATCTTCTAATTAACCCACAGTGAACTCTCGCAACTTATCGTACCGCTAGTTATCTCACAATACCTGAACTTTTTTGTGTGGGATAGATCACTTAATATTACCGTATTAACTAACGTATGAGGGAGACGTCCATTACCTGTAAGTATCTATGTAATATCTGTGAATTAAAACGTGTGTAAAAGTGCTGCGATGTTAGTGAACTTTGTGCTAACGGCTAGTTCCGTTCTCTAAAAGATATTTCCTGAGATGGTAAATACATGTTACCTTTATTTTACTTGACGTCTTATGAAGAAGCATCGTTGGCACACACAATCTGCCAACCCTTCTTCGCAATCACTTGCGAAACCTATCTACATTTTGCCGTACGTCACCAACCGCTTGGAGAAGAGTAACTCTGTTGTACAAAGGTTACTTACATGCAAAAGATCGCTTAAAATCATTGTGTGATAGAAATGTTTGATTCATTGAATCAAATTTAATTATTTTATTTGGAACTTTGCTATCTTTATTTGTTTGCATCCTTTTATGCATAATATTTATAAACTTAATGTGTACCTTTATCTTCCACTTATGATAAATATTATTAACGTAACGTTACAGTTTGTCAAGCTATTTTGCTTACCGAATTATCTATCTATATTCTTTTATTGAAAACCACGGTTAATTGCAATAACATCTGCAGGTGACGGATATAAAAACATCGTTATTATTTATATGTTTCTTTCATAAAAGATTAAGGAATCTTATTTTAATATTTACGGTCAGTTCATCATATGTATTTATGTGTACCTCGCCTTCATTGTTCCAGTGATTCTTGTTTTGTACTGGTTTGCTGGACTGTAAACGTTGATAAGTTTACCTGTCTATATTCTTGTAGTTGTTTCGCTGTTCATTATTGTTTATTTAGGTGTGTGAATTTTTTTTTCAATATTGTAACCGGACTGCTATATTATGTTTCTTGTACAATCACTTCTTTACAGTATGCCAATATATGTATTAATTATTTTTGATCTTTTATTGAGTTATGAGCATACTCATTAAAACCTTACAGAAACAGCTGCCCTGAATTCCGGTGACGTCAACGCTCTCATACGGATTTATTATTATGAGCTTATCTCGTGTAAGTAAGTATCTAACTAGAGTGTGGTTCGACCTTAGCTAACATCTCACCTACTGACCTATATATGAAGATTAGTTGTGGGGTTTTCTATTCAAAACTAAGTCACCGACATTTCACTACAGCTGGCGCCCTCTCAATATCGAAACCCATAAGATTACCGCATTATTATTATCGTTTATTGCTTGCTCTAAGCTCTCTTTGCTCACGACCCGTCTTCGACTGTATAAAGGCTAGCATTACAGGTGGCATATCGATTTTATATATGTTTACACTACCGATGGGTCACTAATCCCAGTTTTTCCCGTAACAATTTATAAGATATAATTTTCGTCAATAAAGAGTTTGTACGATTTCTTGTCAGATTATCTTTACAGTTATCAAAATAAATAGCAATTAAAGCATCACAAATTTTTCTGAAATTATATCTGAGTGCTTTGATAAATTTTACCTGGCTTTGTCACCTTGTATAGAACAAAGGTTTTAATGTTAAAGTATGTGAATGCAGAAAAAACACATAGATATACAAAATGTTCCGCGACTTAACCAACAAACTTATACCATATATATTCCAGGGGTCATTACGATCAAAAAAATGTTATATAAACCATAGGTGAATTCCTCTTCGTTTTGCAGATATCAAAGGAAATTAATCTAAAAATTGATAAGAAAAGAAAATTTATTCATCAATGAATAGCTAATTAAGACAAGATTATAGCAACTGTTTAAAATGAGAACCGCCATATTCTAAACATACAGCTACCTTTCGAGCCATAGAATGTCGCCAGTTAATTCCTGCCAATTCATTTTTAGGAGAATTAGTGGCTTCAATTATTCGGTTAGTCAAATCTTTGCGTGTATTTGACTTACCATTACTATACACACGAAGTTGGAGGCAACCCCACAGAAAACATCTAGAGGCGATAAATGAGGCCAATGTATAGGACCACCTCGTCCTATTCACCTTTCTGGAAAATCTTCAGTAAGAAACACCATCACTTGTCTCCCAAAATGTGGTGGTGCTCCATCTTGCTGAACCACATGTCACGTCGAGCTTACAGAGGAATATCTCCCACGTAATTCGGCAATTCTTCCAAAAAGTGAAGGTAATTTTCTGCCCTAAAGGTCCTTCAATAAAATGAGGCCTAATAAGATGGTTATTTAACAAGCCGCACCATACGTTGACGAAAAGGATGTTGATGATTAACTACGATTGCGGCATGCGGATTTTGCTGCGCCCAGATATGAGAATTACGTGTGTTGTTAATGCCATTCCTTGTAAATTGAGCCTCATCCGTAAAAAGTATGTGTGGAATAACCTCCAAGTTATTTTGTAGCAACTGACAATATCGTACTCGATTTTCTAAGTCTTCAGGAAGTAAATGCTGGATTTTTTGTAAATAATACGGAGAAAGCCCATCGTGGTGCAGAATTCTCTACACGGTGGTTTGAGGAATTCGCTTTGTTTGAGATATTCTAGGAATACTGGTAGAAGGACTTCGTTCAACTGCATTTAAGACTACTTCAGCTTGCTGCTCATTCCCATTACCATCTCTTTCTACACGAGGACGTGGGAAAGATCCTGTCTCTCTCAATCAGCGAAAAATGTTAGAAAATGTTGTACGGTGAAGTACAATGCGATCTGGGTACTACGCTGCTCAGCACATCCACTTCCATTGCAAAAACCATAGACGAAAACCATATGGGCATATTCTGCATTAGTAAAATGCGGCATAATGGCTTGAATTAATAACACAGCACAAAAATTATTCAGCATTAACTACGACAGTAAACTGTCATTTATCACAAATACGTCAATTCACCAAAGTTAACTCAATTTATCAAGACTTACTAATTAAAATTTTCTGGTTGTTGTTTATTACCGACTTTTTTTACAATTTCTTTCGGTATCTGTGAAACGAAGAGAAAAATTCACCTATAGTTCATATAACATATTTTGATCGTAATGACTCCTGGAATATATGGTATAAGTTTATCGGTGAAGTCGGGGAACACCCTGTATGTATTTCTTGAACTATGCAAAAAAAACCTGTAATTTACAATTATACTTTTGTGCGTCATTTATAATCAAATTTGGAGTGTGTGCTGCACAAGGCACAAAAAGAGCTTTTGGCTTAATATCTAATAGTCTTCGGTGTAACCTGCTGTGTTTGTCCTTCTTGTTTGCGTCATTATCACAGCCCTGTCCCCCCATATCATTTATATCAATATCTTCACTTTTCAAAAAATTTAATAGAAATTTTGTAAGTCCCTCACTTGTAGTGGCTGTTACTGGAAAAAAAAACTCAAAAAATGTTCCTGAATTTTAACTTTTTTTCTAGTTTCATTCAGATGTATAAATTGCACAACTACAGTAAACTGTTCTTCATTATTTACATCTAAAGTGCAATCTAGAATAATTCTTGGAATTACTTCAGTGTTACTTAGTCTTTTAGCAAAGTAGATTGAAGAAAATGATCTGTTATTATCATCTAACTGGAAAAATTTTTCCCCTAGTTCAACTAAAGTCATTTTCGCTTTATCATCTAATATACTTGCGACCAAACACCAATGTCGTTGAGTCTATCTTCTCCAAGGGTTTCGCTTTCAGTTTCCAAAACATCCATAGTGTCCTGTGCTAGACACGAGGGTACAGAGTTTTTTCAGAATAACAACTATGTGTTTTATTTATAATACCTATAATGTCCATTTAGGGGGACTAATTGTGATGAAGATATGACGTCGTGCGACGTCTTAATATGACGCCTACTGACGTCTTACTATAACGTCAAAATGACGTCTTTCGGTTGTGACATATTATCGTTGGCTGTACGTCAGTCAGATGTCATTTGCAAAGTTGTTATGACGTAGTGACTGATGTCAAATTGATGTAAGTGTGCAGGCGGAGAACAAGTCTGTTTACATTTTTAAAAACAGTTTAAAGAATCTTGGGTTATTAGTTACCTTCATTAGCCCCTCTTGTAAGTGCGTACTGATTTACATAGATCATAGTCAATAAATTAGAAAAACACAGATAAATAACACTATACTTACCTTAAATGCTTAACTAATTTGTTGCAAAAACTTCCACAATTCACATCAAACACAACTACAGTAAACAAGAAACAAATACGAAGTGTACTTGGTAACGGTCGCCGTATGTCATTTCCAGCTAATCAGTAATTTGAGTTTTGAAAACATTACTGACCTGGCAAAAGATTTTAAATTTGTCAGTTTTATTCTGAAGATCATTTGTCGAAATTGCCACCCTCTTGAGACCGCCGCCCGTGTGCCACGCACATCCTGTACTCCCGCTTGGAACGGCCCTGACCACCACTTGGTACTTAAACCAAGTGCACAATAATCAAATTCCGAAGTCAACTGTCTCAGAAGATGATTGGTATGGCTAGTTATAGAACTCAAGCTGTGTTTCCACTAGTGCACTACCCACAAAACTGAGCATTGGTCTTGCCACTACTCTGTATTCAAAATTAGGTTGTATACTATAAAACCAAAACAAAAAATCTAAAAGAAAAAAATCGCAAGTGCTAAGATTCGTGCAGTATAAAAATGAAAATCAACAGCCAACAATAGTGAATTAAGAATTTAAAAAAATGTTGTAGAATTATAAATTTCCAAGTGAAATTAAGATTTTGTAGTAGATACATACCTCTCAATGGTTTGGGTCAGTTCAGTTTCCTTGGTTTGTAGAATTTCTTTGTATTCTACTGATTTCTCGCGGTGTTGTTTTTCTAACTCTTCAATTTTCGATTCTGTGCTACGAATTTCATCCAAAAGAACTTGCTCTTCATTATGAAGCTTACTAAGTACCTTTGTATCTTCTTGAAACTTACTTTCTAATTTTTTATTTATTTCAGTTTTCTGAGCAATTTCTTTGGCGAGATCTGCTTCTTTTTTAGTTAATTCATTCGAAGTATTAATTATCTTGTCCAACTGTGCATTATATTCTGAGATTTCCTTTTCCCAATTATTCTGGATTTCAATTAATTCTTTATTTTCTCTTTCAATACAATTCAATAATTCTGATTTTTTCGATTTGTAACTATCAAACTGTACGTTCTGCACATTTTCAACATTTTGGATACTTTGAAAGGTGTAACCATGCCTTTCTTTTATAGTATGATAGTTCTCTGTCAACATTTGTACAATTTTTCCAGTATTGCACATTTCTTGTTCAAGCTGCTTTCTGTTAAGCTGTCCATGTTCTAACTGATGTTGAAGTCTTTCTTTCATTTCAGTTAAATATACAATTTCTTCATCTAGACGTACTTGTCTTTCCTTTAATTCTTGTCTTTGACAATTTATAGTATTGATTACAACTTTTTCTTTAGCCTGTATTAAAAATTTTATAGAAATTAATTTTCTGTGATTAATGGATGCTCACAACACAAACAGTCCAAGAGCTTTATAAAAGCAAATGATATAAATGGATATATTTTTGGCTTCTCGAGAGATATGAGTTTAAAACATATTCGGGATGTAATCATGATAAAAATTAAAAATAAGAACATTAAAACATTTTTAAAAACATTCACGTGACCGCAAACGTTACATTTGCTTGTGTTCAGAATCAGTAATCAGACGTAACTCGTTGCCAGCATCAAAGAGTTCGCTACCCTTCGTCCAGGAACTTTTCGACGGCGCTCTTAATTACTGTTTGCTCCTGAACACAAGGATTGTGATTGGTGTGACGTCATTTGATACGACCCCCCCCCCTCACCAAAACGTATGCGGTTGTATACGGTAACTATGACAACGCTGTTTTTAATTCAATACACTTATTAAATTACGGTAATGGATGACATCATTTTAACGTTAGCGGATGGTTTATTTATATATTTTTTTAAATATTACTCTATGCGGCTACTTTTAAAAAACATATAATAAAAACTGTGCATGTTCTTCATTCTGTTCTTTAAATAAAATAATTTTTTACCTTTGCCCTAGCTGACATTTCGGTTTCAATATGAAGAAGGTGTTTGAGGGTTGCAGTATCACATTCTCTTAATTTCGACTTATGCAGCTCTTCCAGTTCATCTTGAAATACACATTCATCTTCAACATTTAATTCTTCCATCTGTTCTTCAGCATTCTTTTCTTGTGGTTGAATGGTATTCTCATTATGTACTGTTTCAACAGCACCTTTATCTACATCATTGAAAGTATTTTCTTGTATCTCAAATTGTACACAAGCAGACTTTGCTTTTGCTTCATTCATGTTGGAAATTAAATTGTTAGTTGGAGACATGAACATATCTGCATTAATATCATTTACTGAATCTTCTTGCATTTCAAATGATATGAAAGCTTCTTCTTTATCCATGTTTGAAGGCTAATCTGAATAAATTGCTAAAGTGATAGTTTATTATAACTAATACGATAGCCTATAGAGTAAAAAAATACTTTACCTTTCAAATTTTCAAATTGTGGTAGAAATAGAAAATCTTTTGAACGACAATCACCAACTTTTCACTTTTAACACTAGCAACGGTTCTAAAGAATATTTAGTAGAATTTTAATTTTCTTAACTGTTAGAATACATACCAACAAATCGCAATATTTTACTTGTTATTTGTTTAAAACAATTGATCGACAGAAACAATTTGAAATTCTGTTGGTATGCCAACCACAACAAACGCTATAAAAAACACCAACTTAACATTAAACTCCCTAGATTATTATATTCAGCACGTGGGATGTGTTTTTCCAACATAACCTAAAACATCTAACCTAAAATCTTAATGTGTATTGCCGTGTGGTTTATTTATTTTTGGTGATGTGTAGTATTTGATTGAATCTTATTTTATTATCTGTAAAAAAATGAAGAATAAACCAACAAGACATAAAGAAAGCAATACGTTTAGGGTATGTATTGGAATTCTGAGAACTCTTAACTAGACTAATTCATTATTGGTTGTATTTATAGTTTCAACCTTTCTCTGAACGTATAGCAAATATTGATATAGATATCTTTCATCGTGTGGGTCACGAAAATGAAACGCAACTGGAAGAAAATGGATGTTTGTTTTATCAGGCGATTGAAAAATGGGATGTGTTAAATCTAACTGAATATTATAGTGCATTTAGAAAAGAAGTATACGCTAATAACTTAATTACATTACCACAACTAATCCATAATAAGGAAAATGTAGTTCAAGTCTTGCTGAAACATTTACGATATAAAAATGTTCTCTGCCTGCAAGCACTTTTAGAGTAAGTTTATTCAAATTACTTTTGTTAGAATATTATAAATGTATTTTTCTTTCAGATTAGTAGTGGCTTTAGCAAATGATCTGCGAAAAGACTTTTATCCTTATTACTCAGAATTCTTGGCGGTTCTGATTGACTTATTAAATACAAAAGATACAGATCAACTTGAATGGACGTTTACATGTTTAGCATATTTATTTAAATTTTTATGGAGACCTTTAACAAAAGATGTTAATGTTGTTTTTAATAACTTGTTACCATTGCTATCTAATACAAAGCCCGATTATATCAATAATTTTGCTGCTGAAAGTTTTGCATTTGTAGTTAGAAAAGTGAAAGATCGCCAGAACTTTTTAAATTTAATTTTGAAAACTGTGAAAAGTAACGAAGATGTAAGTAACTACATATTAAGGAGTTTTTCATTTTATGTGATTTATAATTTAACTTTTCTTTTAGGGTGTTAAAGGCTGTGGGAAATTATTGTTTGAAGTTATTCACGGTGTTAATGGACAATTCCATAGTTGTGCAGAAACTATGCTACCATTTCTATTGGAATCATTAAGTAACAATAAGTTGCCTCAAGGAATTCTATTTGAAATATTAGAAGAAATTGTAAATAACATTGCTTTAAATATTCAGCCACAGAAATGTGAATTATTTTGGAAAACTTGTATTATTATTTTAAATAATTTATCTCAGAAATGGATTACAAATCCCAGAAAAGACACAGCAGAAAACTTAGAATTAATTTTAAAATTAATTGGACAGGCAGTGGAGTATCGAAACGGAAAATTATTACAAATGCCTCTTTCATTAGTTCAATCGTTACTAAATTTGTTCACTTTACCAGAATTACCTGAAACAATTTTGTTGGTGATTTCACAAATATCAGTCTTACTGTTGACATCAAAGAATATCCGTTTACCACAAGAACAAGCAAGTACATTAACGAGAAAAATGCTATCTGTTCCGAAAACGATTTTGTTGCATTTCGTGCATCATGTTATGGATTACACATCTTTTGAAGCCTTGATTTTGCCTACATTCTTAAAACATTGTGTTGATAGTAATTTAGATAGTGAGAGCTTACATGTTTTAGCACAACTTGTTTTGAAGAAATCTCCACTTGCTGTTAATGGTATCAATTTAGAATCATGGACTAAATACTGTTTAGATTTTAACTCGAAACAAAACAATAAGAAAATCTATGAAACTCTGATTAAACATTTACACATAGAGGATGTTGATTCTTTGACAATAAATATGGATAAATATATATGTGCATTGATATGCTTGCCGCACCTAATTCTTGACGATGAAACAAGAATTGAGGTTAAAGTATTGCTTGATAAAAATCTAGAATTATTATGTGAAGACATCAAAGTTAAGTCTGTTAATCACTTAAAGATATTGTTATTTTTACTATTGAATACTATAGAATGCATAGTGCACATTTTCACAGCTGAAGATTTGGTTTCACATATGAATCTAATATTTGACATTGTCCTGCCATTAAGTTGCAATGTAAATTTAATTACTGCATTGCAAATCCTTGATTTATATGTAAGTGCATCAAGAAATGAGACCAAAGTCATATCTACGGATGTTTTGAAGAAATTACATTCTATTTTAGAAGGGAATTTTAATTCACCTTATCATGAGGTATTCTATCGTTCATTTGTAAATTACAGAAATCAGAATGCTATGATTTTCTACTTTATTTTAAAATTTTAAAGATTCTTCATTACTAATATTGTAAACATAACCACAACATGGAAGAAATTCACAATTCCTATTGGTCCCTTAATTCTACTCTTATGAAAGGTCCTTCTACAAAAGTCAGTTTGACACGTTTAAACTATCTGCTAATAGAATTATTGATGGTTTTTGCTGACTTTTGTTTCTTAATCTCTCCATTTGTGTGGAATGCATACAAACTCTTCAAATCAGACAATCTTGATAATTCAAACTTTTTGGGGCTGTGGTCTTTAGATTATTGTGATATTTAGATTACTGAGAAGTGAAAATAGGTTAAAATCTTTTTGCTCCATTGTTTCTAATGTAGTAGAATACCTATAAAGTAATTTAAAACCAAAGTATTTAAGAATATGATACCCTATATACTAATAATCTTCACTATGTTGATTCTTGCTTTAGGCATTTCAAATTTAAAAATGTATGTTTAGGAAACGGGATTGTACCAAATGGAAATCAGAGAACCTGTTTGAATGGTGTGATTTTGTTTGAGTTATTGAGATAGAACTTGATCCGACCACTGTCTGGATTACTAAAAAATTCAGATTATCATGATTGCGCTGCACTTCTAACTTCTAAGATAGCCTCATTATTTAGAGAGATATTAAAAGATGTTACTGAAAAAATTGCACAGAACAATTGCCTACATGTTTTAAAATTATTTTCAGCTGTAGAATTCAATTGTTTTTTTAAATGAAACTCCATGTACATTCTAACTCTTATTTCTTGTTCATTCTTGATTACAAAAATATCATCAACAGATGTCATTGTCTAAGCAATACTTTTTCATTTTTCATGTTTATGTTATGAAAACAACTGCAGTTGACTAAAACACCTTGTATGGGATTGGTGCAGACATTGGTTTTCCAGACTTTCAAATTTCTAAGAAAATTTGATAATAGAATTTTTGATGTTTCAGAGATGTATTGATATTTTGATAAAAAAATTCTTTTTTGCTAAATTTTGGGACTTCACTAATGCTTTTTTTCTCAAAGCCCCACAAAATCTTTGCCCCCAGCACTGATCCTGTATACAGGATGTTTCATTATTGCACAGTATATCTTCAGGTATGTATTTGAAAGTCAAAAATAAAAAGAAATGTAGGTAACAATGGATCTATAGATTCATTCCAAAACTTATGTTTTGCAGAGAAACCTGTTAAGCTCCTTATATTGAACACCCGATCAAGTTGAATAGTTTTTGTTGGAATCATTTATTTAGCTTTACTTTAACTAGAAGCAACCTGCACAACTTGAACGTCTTTGTAGCTTGTTCATTGAACTGGGAATTTAGCACCTATACTAAATCTAACTAATTACACTGTATACAGTGTGTCCACATTTCGATGCTCACTATTGGAATCTCATAAACTGTAAGAGATATGAAGTCGGTTAAATTAGAAGAAATTTGGCTATTTTAGAGATCAATTTACTTATGCTTTCGTTTTTGCAAAAAAGTTCACGGCTTACTAGATATTTACTAAAAACAAAATTATCTCATTTTTTTTAAGGAAAATATCTCAGGAACAAGCAAAGATAGAAAAGAACAGCAAAGAGGGTGTTTTAGAGAATTTACTCTGAAACACAAAAAAATTATTTTTGCAATTGTCTTTTGTTTTGCTTCGGCGGTGAAACGCAGGCTTCTAATGGAACGCCTACTTGATTTCCATATTACTGAACAGCACTCTGTAATGCTTTTTAGTGATACATGGTTTGACAGCTACTCTTTTGTTTTACCGAGTTATGAAGTGAAAATCATTTTTCATCATAGTGTGCCATGACATCTAACACACAAAGTCGTGGATTTTTATCAAATAAATTCATTTGTTATGCAAAAATTGCTAAAACAAAATAAATACGCTTTTAAGGTGTTTTATGGGGCATTAGCTGCTTATTTGATGCTATCTGTGAATGCTCAGTAAAGTATCTTAAAAGCGTCTTTTTTTTGTTTTAGCAATTGTTAAATAACAAATTTAATTTATCTGACAAAAATCAATGATTTTCATATGTTTAAAGCCATGGCACACTATGTGGGAAATGCTTTTTCATTGAACAAAAAATAAGATGATTTTGTTTTTAGCAAATATCTAGTAAACCCTGAACTTTTTTTGAAAAACAAAAGCATAAGTAAATTGATCTCCAAATAACCAATTTCTTCTAATTTAACCGACTTCGTATCTCTTACAATTTCTGAGATCCCAATAGTGAGCATCGAAATGTCAACACACTGTATGTTGAACTGCTATTTTTGTACTTGCCCTTTGAGTTGAACAAAAACTTTGGGGTGATGTCAATTAATGTTGTTTTATCTGTATAGAAGTGGTTCAGATGAATAAAGCACCTAACCTAGCAGGTTCATCATAGAATGGCCTTGGCAATTCCACAGTGTGATAACAAGTTTAGAATATGCAGCATAAAGTTATAAACTACATTCTAGTCAGTTAGTGCGGACTGCTGCCATATTGAATACATGTTGAACTGATAAAACTGAAACCATGAGCGTTGAAGATTGACATGTTTCACTGTATTAGATAGCTTGTTTAATAAAGAAATATTTTTATCCCTTCATTTGTTTTCTGTAGAATGCTAAAAAAAATTAGATTGCATAAAGTAAAGAAATTGGGTTGACGTTGCTCATGGACACAACATTCAGAATGCTTTGAGTCCAGTGCTTGTATTTATAAGTACGTTTTATCCAGTTTAATAGGTTTAAATGTTATGTCCATGAGTAACGCCTATGCTGCGATACCTTATTGTTATTTTACAAGTTTACACTCGTTTGTGACTATAGATTGTTTCTTTGTACCATGGTACTATTGTGACTTCTTTTATTAACATTTTGTGATATTTCTACAAACAATGATGCTATCCTCCATTTACAAATTGATGATACACCTTCTATACAATGCTAAAGCAATACAGAATCATAGCTTTCTGCTTTATGTGATTCAAAAATAAAATATAATAATTATTATGTTAATATACTTTCTAGATCCGTCTTTTAACTAGTCACATCTATACATTGTTTGAGGGACTTCCCGAGTTGCAACCTATAAATTCAACAGAAGACTGGAAAGTCTTCAGTATTTGTTATGAAGTAGAATCCACAATACCACAAGTGCAAACGTATAGAGATCAGATTCGCAATCTAGAAAGATTAAGTTTTCATAAACAGCAGATGTCAATATGCAAACTTACAGACTTTAAGAAGATACCTTTACGTTATCTATGTGGATCGCTTTATATGAATTTTTTATTGCTTTGGGAACCTACCATTAATATAATTGTGACTCATGCACAAGGTTTGGATATTTCTGACTTCTGGAGTGTTTTCGTAGAAGAATTAAAGAATGTTGTTGATAACATAAAAAATCCAACTAGTTTTGAGGATGATCATTTAAATATTGATGTGACTTTTTTGGAAACTTTATTTGATAAAACTTATGAAATTGCTGTAAAGCCTGATTTTATAAATTATCGTCTGTTGTTATGGAAAGCCATGACATATTTTCCTGAAATTGCTGAAACCAAAACAAGGGATGTTTCAGAATTGTTATTGAAGTTTATGGAGTGAGTATGCAAAAAATTGTTTATAAAAAATGGCAATTTTCTGAAACTAACAATATCCTTAAAACATGATATCAACTAATTTTAGCATTCTGTACAATTTTTATTCAGAAACAATCATTTGTTAGTGGTAGTAAATAAATAAAGGACAGAAATATCTTTTGTTTTATTAGCTAAATTCTAAAAATGTTATTCATTCAGCAATATTTTAGTTCACAAATCCATTTTAACTTTTCAGAAATGAATATATGAAATCAAACTCGGATATAGCATTAATGTGGAATATTAAACAAAATTCTACTGAAGAAGAAGAAGAAACCATGGATGCTAACGATCAAAATGAAGAAAACGAGATACAAACAATTAAGAAAGAATTAACAAAACCTGTTGCAAAATCCAAAGGTGGTAGTAATTTAAAGTAAGTAATATAAAAATAAAATTCAGTGACATAAATTACAGTCTCACTTTCTTATTAGGGCATTACAGCATCACTTAATGGTTTTTAGTAAGATACGCAGTCCAAAATCAATGTATCGTGAACCAGACTTGTACAAACTTTATTTCGATTTATTATCTCATAAAAATCATGAAGTGCAAAAGCTGGCTTTAGATTGTATTATGATATACAAACACAAATATCTAATTCCATACCAGGAACATTTATATAATTTGATTAATGAGAAAAATTTTAAAGATGAATTAGCCACATTTAGAGTAGACAAAGAGAGCTCCATTGTAAAGGAGGAGCATAGAGAACATTTAATTCCGATTGTTTTGAAAATAGTGTACAGTAAAATGTTTGCCAAGACTGGTTTGAGAACTGGAGGAAAATCTTCAGGACAATTAAGAAGGAATCTAGTGTTGCGTTTCTTAGCTGGATGTCAAGAAAATGAAATGTTAAATTTTATTCATATGGCATTTCGTTTTTATTCAAAATATCTTGATGATAATTCAAATCTGGAAGAATTAATAGAAAAGGTGTCAAATGATGTTAATTTAGAAAAATGTATTCCACCTAAACGTCTTCAAAGTTCTTTAAATTTACTTACAGTTGTTTTAGAACAGTTTGGTGGACTTATGGGAAATGATCTACTTAGATTCTTACTTAGAGTTTTATTTGTAATTGGAGCAGCTATTAAAGGTGCTTTCCAACAAATTCAAAATATACATGCTGGATATTTATCATTGTTGAGAAATCTTCGTACTTCTTGTATAAAAATTATCGAAAGATTTTTTGAACATTTTGAACGTTATCCATGGGAGAGCATTGAGATAAATGTGGTTTTTAACATATTTGTTTGGCCTTATTTGGATAAACTTACAGTAGAAGGAATACACAGTCCTACATCATTATTAAAGTTGTTTATGCAATGGGGATCAAATCCAAGATATTTTCCATTGTTAATGAAGCATCATCCTGAGAGTACAGATTGTTATATTCTACCACATATAATTAAATTATTATTAAATAAACAAGCTCATGCATCTGTGGTCAATTCGATAATGGAAATGTTTGAAAAACTGTTGAGTTTAATACCAGATGAGGAAGAATCAGAACTGAAAATTCCCATTGATCACTTGTTGCCAATACAAGATAATATTTTGGAAAGACTGAAACTGAATGAAAAATTAAATTATGGTAGCTGTATTTTGTTACCACATGCTTCATCTATCTTAGAAATAATTAAACGTAAACTTGAAAGTAGATCTAAGGGTATAAATCAACTAGAATTGTTCATATTATCAAGAATATCAGAACTTGTATGGGAAAGTGCTATAAGTGATGAAGTTTTAAAACTTCTATTACCAGTTGCCATGAGAAAATGTTCTTCGGGTGAAGAGGCTGTATTAAAATATGTCTCTACCATATCAAATTTGCTAGACAATGTGGAAGAACCAAAAATTCACCTTAAACAACTTTCGCCACTTTTCGCTGATATTTCTTATATTTCTTCCAGAAAAATTCTTTGTGAAATCTTAGAAATGATTTCTAAGAAACTTAATGATCCACATATGAGTTTATTGGCAGAAGTTGTTTTGCAGTTAAATGCTTGGGACGTTAAGTGGGTAGATCAACCTGATTTCCAAAAACGGTTAGATGGATTTAAAAAAATTAAAGATTGCATTGAAAATGATACTTTGGATATAACATTGGGCATAATTATAATTCATAACTGTTATTATACCATAAATAACGAAAATGATTTGTCATTAAAAGAAAATGCAGCTGATTGTTGGAAGAATGTTTCATCTGCATTACTTAAGAAATATGAAAAATCATCCAAAGATGTAGACTATATCTTGAATGATGTTCTGTTTAATATCATCAGACGGGGTCTTAAAAATAGAAACGATGATGTTAGAAATGAATGTATCTTACTTTTAGGCTATTTAGCCAAAGAAAATCCAAATGCACATGTTATTCTTCGTGATCTTAATAAATTGACTAATAAGATAGATGTGGAAGTTGACTTCTTTGAGAACATAACGCATCTACAAGTACATAGACATGCAAGGGCCCTTCTGAAGTTCTGTCAAGTGTTTAAACAAGAAGATAATGCACCAAGTCCACGTACTATGACACAATTCATTTTACCATTGGCATCATTTTATTTGTGTAAAGAAAAATATGCTCAGAAGAACAGTTTAGTTGATGCTGCTATAGATGTGGTAGCAACTGTTAGTAAGTTACTACCTTGGCATCAATATGAAGGAATTTTAAAATTCTATTTGAGTAAATTGCGCCATAAAACGGAATATCAGAAGCAGTTGGTTAGGTTGATGGTAGTAATTTTGGATGCTTTTCATTTTGACTTGAGCAAAGGACATGTACAAATAGTAAAAAAAACAAAGAGAAGATGAAAAAGATTCTGAGAAAGGTAAAACTACTGTTGCTACCAATCGATTAGATGAATCTCGAAATGATTTGGAAGATGAACAAAATAAATTAGAAACAGAAGCAAAAGGAATAGATGAAACAATAGAAGAAATTAATGAAGCATTAGACGAAGGAGATGATGTGGAGGAAGAAGAAGAAAAAGAAGATGCCATTTCAGTGAAAGCAGTTGATAAAATAAAAATTTTATGCCAGTCAACAGCTACCAGAGTTATTCACACCATTCAGGTATTACTTTTAATTTACCTTAATTCTTTTGTATTTTGCTATTTATCTATTGAAAGTGGCATGCTTTGTAATTTGTGCTTTCATTGCAGTATGTCATCGTTAGAGTTTTGTAACATGCATAATTCCTATTATTAGACAATGACAGTATTATAATAGCAACAAAGATGAGGGGCAGTTTCAATTTATTTTTGTTAGTAGGCAGTTTTTAAAATAAGTGAGAAGCAAACACGCAAAAATTGATAAATCCACTTTTAGTAGCTTGTCAGGATTCAAATTATTAATTTTGGGTTTAGTAGTATACAGGGTGTCCCAGAAATGACGCGAAAGCTTCAGGTAGTCTCTTTAGGAGCCATTTAGAATGATAAAAGTGTAATCAGAAACTTTCTAAAGTGCTTAGTTTTTTCACACAAACCAAAAGAAGAAACTTCAACTTGACAACACTGATCACAATGCTGGTGTGTCTAGCAAGAAGGCTTTGCAAGAGTTAAACAAAGGAGGCTACTAATTATTGTTTCGAAATTTTTAAAGTACAACAAATTAATTGTTTACATTTGATTAAAGAATCTCATTTTATTATCTGCATTATTTAATATTTAAAGATTTATTTTTTTACGAAGTTAATACATATTATAATTCAACTCGGAATTGGTTTTGATCCTGTTCGGGGTTGGAAATGTATTAACTTTGTAAAAAATAGCTTATTAACAAAAAGAAATATCTTAATTTAATTCAAAAGAAAAATCTTATAATATTTTTTCGAAATGTTCTCCGGCAGCTTTAGAACATTTGGTTGAACTCTATACTAACAGCAGGACATTTTCCAATAAATTATTAAAAAATTTAAATAGTTCTTGCCATTTAAACGATGAGGTAGTATAAAAGGACCAATAATTGACTGTCTCCTATTCCCACCCAGACTTTCACCGAGAAACGAACTTAGAAGCTATGTTCATGAACAGCATAAGGATTTTCGTGAAACCAAATGTGCATGTTCTGAAAGTTAAAAATGCCATTGCACATAAATATAGCTTCATCGGTTCACAATATGTTATTCACAAATCTTGTGTTTTTCCTATGCTTGTCCATCAGCCACTCACAAAAGTTAGTTCGTTTTTCATAACCTTCTTCCATCAAATTCTGAATCCTAGTTTTATGGAAAGAATAGAGCCCATCATCTTTTATAATCTCGTATACTGTGAATTTTAATGCATTTACATTTTGCTAGTACTTGAGTCTTGCATTATGGCATATAAAACAGCTTCTACATTCTGGTTTCCGGGCGCTCTTGATTGACTCCTATTAATATTAGGAACAGGAAAAATGTTTCCAATATCTTTAACCTTTGGTTTGCCCTTTGTATAATCGCATGATGTGAGTACCGTTTGTTTGGAAAATGTTCAGTGTAAACTCTAACTGCTTCATTGCAGTTCCCTTGACATTCTCCAAAGACCCAAATCACGTTGGCATATTCGTTCAATGTATATACCATATCACTAAAATTCGAGCTGATGATTAAAACTAAAGCCAGTACATACAAACTTATTTACTATTACTTATCTTTTGTTAAATACAGAAGTTAAACCAAGACGAGATCAAATAAAGGGTTTTCCAATAAGAGGTGTTATTTTGAATAGGCCGCTATTTCGGTAGATGTCACTTTTGAAGCTATCATTTTTTGACATTTGACAAGTAGAAACTACGCCATTAATAAATATGGAACGATACACGCTTCAACAGCGCATTGAAATTATTAAAATTCACTATAAAAATGGTGAAAATTTGGCAGAGACGGTTCGTAAAACTCGAACATTTTTGGGTCACCGTGAAGCACCTTGTCGGACCGCAATACAGAAATTGGTGAAAAAATTCGAGCTCTTGGGACAAGTTAGTGATGTGAAGAATAAAACCCGTGCACGTCGCTCAAGAACAGCCGAGAATATTGCTGTTGTAGCCGAAAGTGTTAAAGAAAACCCAGGTTTGTCCATTCCTCGTCGTTCTTTGGAATTAGCCATTCCACAAACGTCATTACACCGTATTTTGCATAAAGATTTGGGTCTTAAGGCTTATAAAGTCCAGTTAACACAAGAACTCAAGCCGGCCGATCATCAACAACGTCGTGTCTTTGCTGATTGGGTCGTTGAAATGCATGAAAATGATCCAGAATTCCATCGAAAAATCATCTTGAGTGATGAGGCCCATTTCCACCTCGGTGGCTTCGTCAACAAGCAAAATTGTCGGATCTGGGGCTCAGAAAATCCAAGAGTTATTGTTGAAAAGTCTCTCTATCCTCAACGTGTGACTGTTTGGTGCGGTTTATGGTCCGGCGGAGTCATTGGACCTTACTTTTTTCGAAAATGAGGCTGGAGCAACAGTTACGGTGACTGGATTGCGCTATCGAGAGATGATTAACGATTTTTTATGGCCGGAATTGGATGGTATTGATCTGGACAACGTTTACTTTCAACAAGACGGCGCTACGTGCCACACAAGCAACGAAACCATTGATCTTTTACGGAAAAAGTTTCCGGACCGTGTTATCTCTCGAAGAGGTGATCACAATTGGCCACCGAGATCTTGTGATTTAACACCTTGCGACTTCTTTCTTTGGGGCCACGTGAAAGAGAAGGTCTACGCCAACAGCCCAGCGTCGATTCAAGACCTCAAAGATGGAATTCGTGAGGCTATCGAGGACATAGGGCAGCCACTTTGCGATTTGGTTATGGAAAATTTCATGAAAAGGATATTGTCCTGTAAGCGTGGTCGTGGTGGTCATTTGCCTGATGTTATTTTCCACTATTAACGGCATACCTTCCTCTTTATAATGAAATAAACATCCGATCATTTATATTAAAAAATGGCACTTTTCTTTGAATATCAAAATAACACCTCTTATTGGAAAACCCTTTACAAAACAACAAACCCAAAACATGAATTCAATAGGAACAAAATGAAAACTAAAAGAATATGTAGTTTGGTAATGGTTAGAACACAATCAAATACAAAACAACAAAACAAAAATTAAAAGAATTATGCAGTCATAAGGAAAAAACGCGTTTTGTCGAAAGAATATGTGAATTTTGTCTAATAACAATTGTCAATATCATGACAAATATTTTTAAATTCATTCGAATTGCCTTGTAATTGCATGGTTGTTATATTTTGTATTTAGTCCAGTCAATGAAGGGGTAATAGAGGACATGGAACAAGGGAGAATTTTTCTGTTGGAGAATGTGTTGGGGGTAGTTAGGAGGCAAAGATACTAAAAGTCCCCGCCCCTAGTCCTGCCGCTTCAGGGGGGGGG
>VTPC01089980.1:374297-400931 GCA_011009095.1 Ignelater luminosus
GGGGGGGGGAAAGGTTCCTGTTTTCGGTTTCTTGCTTATAACTTGGAAATGGTGCGTTGTATGGTAAAAAGTATTCCCTACAAAATAAAAGATAATTAAATTTAACTTAAAACATCCTGACTATACAAATTACAAAAGCAGATTAAGGATTCTTCACTTCAGAAAATGATCTCTAACTCTCAATATAGCAAATTAAAATTCCATTTGTGCTCCTATTTCCTAGTAAAATACAGATTATTAAACTATAAAATCTATCAAGAAACGGGGTTTAGTGCTGGTTTTGCTACTTCAGTATTCAACAACAAACTGACGGCTTGCACGGTACAAATGATACAAATGTGCCCTCGTATGAAACACTAACGTACTTATAGGCAGTTTATGTTGCTAGTTTTATTTTGTGACATCATTTAAGAATGGTACTAACCTAAGCATTCTTTTTTAAGTGTGTACTGTGTTTTAGGTGGTATTATTACCACAGTTACACAAGACATTAGCAGAAATGACCCATCATGAAAGTTCACACAAGGTGAATCGCAAAAAGACTGGATTTGAAAGGGAAGAAGAAGATTTGACAAAAGTTCCAATTTCATTAGCAGTTGTTAAGTTGTTGCAACGATTGCCTAAACAAATCATGGAAAATAATCTACCAGGGTAAGTTAGGTTAGATTTGTAACATATTGCATTGTTTTAATTAATTATGAATAGAGTCGGAGTTCAGGTCATCAAATGATGAGACAGCTTTTAAGAAAAACAAATTTTTTTACAATAAAGTTTTAAAATAAGTTATTTTAAAAAGAAATTTTGCAATAATAGGGATCAATTAAACCTACAAAGTAAAATACAATAATATTGTGCATGAAAATCTGTACAGCAACACCTAAATCCAAACTTGGTTTGGTTATACTACATAAATTTCTTAATAAAATATTAACATAAATTAAATAAATGGAGGATGTTTTGCAGTATTGTTAAGGTTAAGTGACAGTGAGCGAGGACTCATTCAAATTTAAGTTAATTCCACCCTACTATGATCTACAGGCAGTATATAGCAAAATAATTTTATTTTCAGGGTATTTATGAAGTTGTGCACATTTTTGAGATCACAGTTGGAGAGTGTACGAAGAGTTACAAGAGAAATCCTTCAAAAGATCATGTTGGCTTTAGGGCCTCAATACCTATGTCTATTACTAGAGGAGATGTCTCCTTTACTATCACGAGGATTTCAAGTCCATGTTCTTGTGTATACAGTACATTCAGTGCTCGTCTGTTTAAAAGATAAATATCAACCAAATGATATTGATAAAATTCTTCTTTCGGTAATAGATGTAAGTAACACATAAACATTTCAGCACATAAAATGTCATAATGCAAATTCTTTTCTTAGTTGTGCCGAATTGATCTCTTTGGAGCTGCAGCAGAAGAAAAGGAAATAGAGAAGATTGGTAGAAAAGTTTCTGAAGCAAAATCAACAAAAAGTTTTGATACACTTCAAATTTTATCCCAATATATGACAGAAAAATGCCTTATAGATATTCTATTACCTATAAAAACTGTTTTAATGACATCGCATTCTTTTAAAACGATCAATAAAGCCCAAGAAAGCTTAAGGCACATTGCATTAGGATTAGTTGAAAATGAATTTATTTCAGTAGAATCACTATTAAAATGTGCTTATGGTACTTCCTCAGAGAGTATTCCAGAATTATTATCTAATAATAAAACAAAAGATGATAATTTAAATAAAAAAGAAAAACTTCTAGAAAAGCCAAAAGATTGTTTCATCATACCTGCAGCGCCAGTTGGAAGATCTGGTTTTCGACGTACTGGTGTTAAATCATCTGAAAAAGCAAATGCACATATTCTTGTTGAATTTGGTTTGAGGTTATGTCATTATCTATTCAAAAAAGAAAAAATAAAAGATGAGGAGTATAAACCTTTCCTTGATCCATTCGTTGTAATTTTTAAAAATTGTTTACAATCACGTCATGTAAAGGTAAAAGTTTAGCTATGTTTTATTTCCTATAAATTCTATTAATTCGTCTTTTAGTTGAGCACATTAACACTTCAATGCCTTACTCGAATGATGAAATATGATCTGCCTTCAATGAAAGAAAACATTCCTGAAATTGCAGAAATTATGTTTGCAATTCTGCATAAGTACGGAGCAGCTGGTTTAAGTAAAGGAGACAATTTTGAATTAGTTGTAGCTGCTTTTAAGGTAAACATCAAATTAAGATGTTTTTATTTCATTCTATTCCGATATAAATAATCTTGTGTTCTGTAATTTCAGGCAATGGCTGTCCTTGTTCGTGATGTTAAATATCACACCATTGAGACTGATCAATTAAAAGTTCTATTATTGTATGTGGAACAAGATCTTCATAATTATGAACGTCAGGCAACAGCATTTGCATTATTACGTGCAATAATCTCACGTAAACTTATGACGCCAGAAATTCATGCTGTTATGGATAAGGTTGCAGAATTGAGCGTTACTTCTGAGTTATCACATGTTAGATTACAGTCGCGAGTGGTCTTCCATCAATTTTTAATGGATTATCCATTATCCAATAAAGTTGCCAAACACATATCATTTTATTTATCTCAGCTCAGTTATGAGTTACAATCAGGCCGAGAATCAGCTATTGAAATGATTCAAACTCTCATAAATACATTTCCAGTGGTAAGTAGTTATCTTTAGTAATTTCTCATATTTTATAGAAATTCTGAATAAATTAATTATTTGGAAATTGATGGAATGGAACTGAAAAGGGTGGCAAGATTATTACCTAGGGGATGCAATACTTACATATTTCTGTACTGTTATATATTGAACATAAATATTTCTGTTTGTTTAAAATATAAAGTCAAAGTGGTGAAAAGCCAATTAAATTTAATATAGGTATCGATACATCAGCAACTAACTTCATTTTTGTTTCTAGAAAGTCTTAGCAGAATATAGTGGAACATTTCTGATAACTCTTGGTGCAAGGTTAATAAATGATGATGTAGCTGAATGTAGGAAAATGATTGCAAATTGCTTAACAACCATGTTTAAAAGATTATCGAGACCTGAAATTGATCCATTGTTTGATATCATTCTGTTGTGGTTCAAAGATAAAAAAGTAAGTTAAAAATTTACAAATGATCTTTATTGTACTTCTTGCTTGGTTTTTATATGTATATACCTACTTAATTCTTAAAATAATTCTGTTCACCTTATTTTAGACAACTCATAAACAGTTAGCTGCCCAATTATGTGGAATCCTAGTCACGGTAGAAAAATCATCATTTGAAACTCGCTTTTCAACACTAATTCCAATGATTTTATATCAATTTGGTATTGGAGATCAGTTTAGTAAACCAGGACGTTTCGTTTTGTTAAAACAAGATAATGAAGAAGAGGATAACATTAATCATAGAATCAAAGACCATCATCTTTTCCAAGTGCTACAAATGTTGTTGAAAATATGTGCACAGTGTCCATCATTTTTAAAACGTACTGAAGATATACAACAGCTATCTGAATATATTCAAACATTACTTGGTTATCCTCATGAGTGGGTTCGATTAGCTGCAGCTCAGTTTTTAGGATTCGTTTTGTCCTCACTAGATGTTGATAAGTTGGCCAATTTATTGATTACAAATCAACCTGATGATGTTGGGTATTTGTACAGTGATCCATTTAATGGTATAAAATCATTAACATTAGATTTGTGTGCCCAATTGCAACCAGATAGTATCAAAAGTGAATTAGCTGAGCAAGTGATAAAAAATTTAGTTTTTATTGCAAGAGTACTACAAAAAGTGCCTTTTTATAAAGATAATGAAACTACCAAAAGGATTGATTTGTTATGGTTAACAAAACGATTGCGTAAAATTGTTAATACAGAAGTTGTAGAGGCACCTTCCAGTACAATTTTAAGAATGGAAGTATTTAAATGGATTGCAGGGGTTGGTACTGCTTTAGATGTAGAAAAGATTATTTCTGTTTTACCAAATTTATTAGCACCTCTTGTTAGAGAAATGATAACAACAGAAGAAAGTAATGCACCATTAAGACAGTTATCGAAAGAAGTTGGAAATTTATTGAAGAAAAGAGTTGGAATAGAACTGTATTCAAAAACATTGTCTGAATCACAACAGCGTTTGTCTGTAAAGAGAGCTGAAAGAAAGAGAGAACGAACTCAATTAGCTGTTACCAATCCAGAAATGTTTGCAAAGAAGAAGATTAAATTGCATGAGAAGAAAAAAGAAGCTAAAAAACGAAAAATAGGGCAGAAAAAAGGGAAAGTACACAAAGCTAAAAAGAGAAAAGTTGTAGATTTAGATGATAATTCTGAGGTTATGTAAATATATTTTGAATATTTGGATATTCTGTTGTTAAGCATCTAATTAAGATTGTTTTTAATAAAAAAGATTTTATAACTTATTTATTATTCGTTTTTTTTTTTTACTTTTAATAACCTTTTAGTCTTCTGATAATCACATAGAAATGCTTAGTTTTCCTGTGTCCTGGGTCATTTCGAGGTCATAACATTATTGTTCCAAATAGAGTTGGGCATTAATCGACTAAAGTTATTTAATCAATTGATGAACTAAAAATTACAATTAAGAATTTAATTGCCAAGAATAATTGCGATTAACAGTAATAGACTAACATGATTTGCATAAAGCAATTGATTAAATTTCTTAAAAGCAACGCTACTGTAAGCTTAAGTTATATGCAGGCTATGAAAAAACCAAATAAATTAAACAATGGCTGATGTTTACAATTTATCATAGAGGAATTAATTTATTTCTTCTATGAATTTATGTAGTGCAGTTCATTGCAATAATTTCTAATCATTACTAGATTGGCTTTTGTAATTAATTGAGCCGATAATCATTTTCTGTAATGAACGTCATTGATAGCTTAATATGATCTATTAGTTTAGTCAGTCAGATTAGTTTAATTGTTAATTATTTCATGCAATTAATTTAATTGTTATGTTAATCGTTAATCATCTCATGCAATTGATGATTCATTTAACCGTAAAGCGTTCATAATGATTAACAACTAAATCTTTAATTGTAATCATTAATCATTAGTCTGACCAATTTACCTAACTGGTTCCAAAGCAGTTGTTATAGCGTGATCAGACATGCTATTCCCCTACCAATCACATTTTTCTTAATGAGCTTGCTGCTTTGGTATTTAAACTGTACAAGAATTCTCGACTTCACCCATATAGTGGGGATATGAAGCAAAGATTGTTTTTTGAATAATATAATTTTTTTGGTATTGCTGTTTCTAATTCACTTTATATTGTTGCTTTGTACTGTTCATTTTTTTAAAGTGAAAACAAAGGTAAAATTCATGTTCTCAATTAGATAGTTAATCCATTTTTAAGTTCTCAGCTTCTACAGCTAACTTAAGGTCATTATAAATCAGCAAATGGATAAAGTACTTAACACTTTGAGTGCGAATGACGTGTACGCACGTCATGCGCCCTCAACCCTCAATGCGGATGACGTGTATACACGTCCAGTTGCTTTGTGCATTTCAATGCGTGTAGAATATTTAGCTTTGTTAGTGAAGTTATAATATTTGGTCAGCCTCTTGGAGACTATAAATTTTTAAAAAAATTACAACTTTTGTGTAAAAAATCAGGAAGTAAACCGCTTACCATTGCGCACCATGCAAAAACAAACCTGCCCTATGTGTTACTCCATGATTCGGAGAATTTCACAAAAATTTATAACTGTATATTTATAATTTTGTTTTTTTTTATAAATAAATTTTGTTTCTGAAGACTGATCTTATATTTTCACTGTAAAAATGAAAAAAATTGTATGACGTGCATAAACGTCATCCGCCTTAGGGTGACAATTATACGCTTAGTGCGTGTGACGTGTATACACGTCATACCCTATCAGGCCATTATTTATGTGAAAAATTATCTTAAAAACTTCTTTATAAATGGTTTGGAAGGATTTTACTAAGATTTAGCAAAAATCATATCTCAGCCTCCGGGGTAAGTAACATACATATGACTCGCATTCAAAGTGTTAAGCAGAAGGTATGCAGTCAGGAAGAGATAAGTAGACTTGGATGAGATATCACCACCACCACAAGCCTAATAAAGGGATGGTTATTCCATATGAAATTAAGCAATGGAGAATATGCTCATTTGTTATTACAATTACTTTTAAAAGCAGTGATACACAGTCCTAAAAAATCATTAAATCATTCTATAAGGGAAAAGTTATTGAAATTCTGATGATCTTTAGCATTCCTTAAGAAAAAGCCCCCCCCCTCTTCAAGGTATCAAAACTTACTTCCGCAACCTTGTAATATTTTTTCAAATTTCAAGTAGGTAACTCAAATAAAAACCAACAAATATAAGTGCTCTGTGCTTGAAAATGGAAATGATTGAAATGATTCAAATTATGATAGATTTATTAATAAAAGATATTGATTATGGAAGAGACTAAAGCTAACACATCATACTTGCATTGCTTCCTTAATTGTTAAGAAAATTATTATTGTAAAATAAGTTGTTAAATGCAGAAATAATAAAGATAAAGCAATCTTGTGCTTCAAAACGCAGCAAGCTAAGAGAAAAAGATATAATTTGATTAATTACTTCTTTGAAATCATTATGATTATTACCATGAGCAAGTACAGAACGGCAGACACAGTGGGGTAAAATATTTTGATTCCACAACAAGGGCTCTCTTTCTTAAAGAATGCCCAATTTTCTTAGGTACAAAAACGACAAAATTCATAATGGCCGTCGTATGACGTCATTTGACATGTCCAGGGTAACTAGATAACAAAAATAAAAGAATACCTGAGTACTGATAACATCGATGTGAACAAAAGTATTTAGTATAAACTTAAAACCCAAATCAATTGCCAGTCCTACAATCATCAGTGATAAATTATTTAAACAATGCAAATTATTTAGAAAATCTTAAAAACAATTAAAATTGATTTGCTTTTTATGTTTAAACCTGTAGGAAAATATATTATACTAGAGTTCTTAAAAATCTAATATGCTAATCTTTTGTTTATAAATTCAGTTGCTAGTTATCACAAGCTTCATAGTTAATTAAATACAGGGTGTCCCAAAATTTATGACTCAGGTGCCAGGAATAGTTTTCTTATAAAAAAATAAGTGGAAAACATGATGAGATTTCCATAGTTAACCAAAAATAAATCAGGCAGCAGGATGTTAGAGAATACTACCAAAAAGATGCTAGGGTAAATTTCTGGTGAGTGCACAAATCTTTCGGATCATTACTTTCCATAAAATAGGTATAATAGATTAGTGTTACAGTGTTTATTAAATACAAATTAAAACTATATATAAAGTTCTTTTTGCATGACTGTCTGTAAAGTTGGCACTTTATAACTCGTTGTCAATGTCAAAAGTTGGCAATTATAAACATTTGCAATAAATTTGAAAAAGCGGTACATTGTAAGATATTCAAATAATTAAGTAAATAGAAACAATATATTAAATTATACTTAAGCTATCTTGTTAATATCAGAAGCAGAGTTCAGGGTTAAAGCTCTTATTAATTTTGTTCTTATTGCCATTATAAATTCATGAGCCAATTGCTATAAGTGAGGTAGGTATAAACACATAAATTGAGGTTTTAGGTACTTCACTTTGTACTTACTTTATATTTTAATTTATAACATGTATATCTATTCTTCTGTAGATTTAACATTTAATTTATATATAGGGTTTCCAAAAATGTAGCTGTATTGGTGAAGCAATTTAATAAATATCAGTTTAAAAATTTATGTAGCAAAAGTTACATCGTTATTTCATTTGCTGTGAATTAGTTAAGAAATTTATTTAGAGCGTAGTGTAAATAAGGAATTTATTGATGTTAAATGTATACATAATTGTAACTTACATGAGTCAAAACAAAATTAGAATAAACAAATACTAAGTATACAATACTATATAGTGAAGTTACAAAAAATATAAAGGAAAGAATAATTTAGATATTTATCATATCAATAAAAAACTTTATTTTTTAAAAATTTCTGAATTGCAGATTTACATTTACTTAACGATAAGCTTTTTATGCTGCTGGGAAATTTATTGTAAAACTTAATTCTGTGAAAATTAGTCTGAGATATCCAGAGTGTAAATTATTGTTAATCCTGGTATTATGGTTATGAATGATATTTATTTTATTATGATCATTCAAATTAATTTTAATGAAAACTAGACAAATATAAATTCAAAAGTGTGAACATAACTCTAGGGGCTCATTCGACGGGTAATTTGGAGTAAAAAACCATAACACACCCATATTCGATTCTCAAGGGTTACTGAGATAATGAGGAAAGAAGGAAATGTTCATTTTTGTTGTATAGAAAATCAATGTGATGATTCCAATTTAAAGTCTAAACCATACCAAAGAATTTTATGTACTCTCGGTTGTCCAAGTTCTTTTGTTGTAGTGAGAAAATAAATTCCACAGTTTTGTCATACAACTGGTTAGAATTAAACCATCCAGTAATATTTTTATATGAGTTATTCATGTCCTCAAAGAGACCGCCTAAACTGCAGTGCGCATGAAGGAGAGTGGTGTTATCTGCAAAGAGCACTAGATTTCCAGATGAATCAGCAATATCTAAATCATTGATATAAATTAAAGACAGGACAGGGCCCAAAACTGA
Organism: Ignelater luminosus; assembly: GCA_011009095.1. NCBI lineage: Eukaryota > Metazoa > Arthropoda > Insecta > Coleoptera > Elateridae > Ignelater > Ignelater luminosus. Next base: position 382,987 of record VTPC01089980.1, read on the forward strand.
GCCCTGCAGCACTCCCAGTACGACATCACCCTCTTCAGAATACACACTATTGAAATGAGCATATTTCTATTTTTAAGAAAGTTTCATGTAAGTTTGCTATTGCAAGTATCAAAGTTGTAGTATTGTAGTTTTTGTATCAGCAGTTCATGGGAAATGCAATCAAAGCCTTTTGTAAGTTGATAAAGTTGTACCTGCGAATCTGCCTTTTTTTTTTGAAACCCTGGAGAACAGTATTTATAAGATAATTTACAGCATTTGTTGTACATTTGTTTTTTCTAAAGCCAAATTGATGGACAAGAAATAATTTGTGAGTTTCAAAGCGAGTTACATTTTCTTGAAGATCTTTTGCAGAAGTTATTGAAATAGTTTGATAATTATTCATATTGTTTAAAGAAACCTTGTGGACAGGAACAACTCTTGATATTTTTAAAGCATCTGAAGAATTATCTGACTAATACATTCATTAAACATGTTGGTTAGCAGAATAATTATTAAGTTCTTAATATTTTTAATCAACTCGCAAAGTTCATGTTTGGTATATTTAACAAAAATTTTTTTAATCATTATCATCAAATTTGTTTTACTGAAAATTATGTTTTTGCGAAATTTAGAAGCATCTTTTCACTTTAGAATATAATTTCTCTGATTCCAACTGCCCTAAATGTCTAAAATCAGTTTTATTCTTCAATTGGTTTTTTGCATGTCTTTTTAATTAGCTTTCACCTTAACTAATCTAGATTGAGTCAAATTTAGTACTTGAATTTCTGAGAACATCTTTTGCATAAGTAATATCACAGTATATTTTTTAATGAAAAGATTAATCAAATGCACAAAATCTGTGTTTTGGTTAATTATGCAAAATAGATCTCTTAATATGCTAAAATGCAATTTTGCATAGCTGATACAAAATTATACTTCACATATTTGATAAATTGTCTTGTTAAAAGAATGTTGTGTGACATTATTTATGCAAAATACTGTACATAGAAGTAGTCTGTGATGTTAAAATTCAATTAGGAACAAATCAATACATCTTTATCTTTTAAGATTAGCCAGAAGCTCCATTATTGTAATACACTCTCTAGAAATCCAAATTCAAGATATAATAGAGCAAAACAGGTGTCTCACAAATGATATACCATTTTCTTAAGTTTTTTGCTGACATCCTTGATGAGAAACATTCATTATTTATGATCTTGCTTGAAAATCTAAGTTACAGACAATTTTATGAACTACAAGCCTGTATGTAATACTTTTAAAATTCTAAGGATGAAAACTATCATAACAGCTAATTATAATAAGTTTAAATTACTAAATGAAAGTTAAAGTCTCATTTTTTATTATCTAAAACAATGTAAACAAAGTTTTAGAAAAGTCAGACATAAGGTCATATTGCCTGATTTGATATACAAGAATGACTCATGTATATCACATTGTTTATTAAGAAACGAATTTTAAAAACAACTTGTAATTGACTACATATCATTGCAGAAATTGAGAAACTGTGTTAGTTGTGATAATTGCAATGTGATTTACATTGAGAACAAAAAACTTTATATCATTGCAACGAAACACAATACCTATTAACTGTAATTAGGAGTTTTTTAATGAAAAAAGATTATCATTTTTTAATAAAATTACAAGCACATTGACAAGTCTTTAATTTATAAAACTTGTATGCGTTTAATAATTTTTACAAGCTTTTTTGTTTTCAAGGCAGAGATTTATTGATATATGTAACAATGTAGTAGATAAAGGACCAATGACAGTAATGAAAGACGTTTCGTTAAAGCATAAAAATGTTAAAGGCGAATATCTAATCAATAAGGTAGACTGATTTTCTTTCCGAAATTAATAATAAGAATAACAAGAAATGTGTTTTAGATACAAGATATCACTTTTGATGATGTTCTGTTTAAGTATATATCTTATAAACCTGTGGTCGATATAGTTGAAAGCATCATTGGTCCAAATATAACAGCTTGTCACACCATGCTGATAAACAAACCACCTGATTCTGAACAAGATGCCTCAAAACATCCTTTACATCAAGTAAAGCATACATTTGTATGTGTTTTTGTGTAATATGCTGTTGTATTAATTTTAGGATTTGCATTATTTCCCTTTCCGGCCTGCAAATTCCATTGCTGCATCTTGGACAGCAATGGAAAGGGTTGATGAAAACAATGGTGGCTTGTTTGTAATTCCTGGAACACACAAATGGAAACTTTTCAAACATGATTATCCACCAGTAAAAATATAAAGTATACAAAGCATATGCATTCATGTTCGTACTATTTAGAGCAACTGTTTCAGAATGTGAAGAACAAAGCATATCATGGCGTCTTTGGTTTTGATGAAATACCAAAAGTGAATCTTGTTATGGAAAAAGGTGACACAGTATTTTTCCATCCAATCATTTTACATGGTTCTGGCCCAAATCTCACTAAGGTAATGTCATTTCTAAGTGTTGTCAGAAAATTAGTAATGTAGGTTGCAGGGCTTTCGTAAAGCAATATCATCTCATTATGCAGATTCTAATTGTCATTTTATTAATGTAATGGGAACAACACAAGAGAATATTGCACAAGAAATGGAAGAATTAGTTGCGAAGAGGGGTTTGAATTCAACAATAAAATACGAGGTAAAACAAGAAAAGGTAAATGTAATAATATTTTAATGTGGTTTTATTTTTAGGAAATTTGGAAATACAAAAGTAGATTAGTTAGAGGAGCACCAGGCAATTTCCAGAACTATGAAAGTCATCTATGATTTTGCTCTTTTGCATTAGTTTAATTTATAGTGTTTTTAAATGTTAATGGAAAATGAAACAGCTTGTCCAAACTAATTAAAAAATATTTTTATAAACACATTTAACCAGAAATTCATTGTTTTTCTGATACTTCCCAAGAAATGTGAAAAGAATATCTGTTACATCATTAATACAATATGCACTCAGTTATTTTATCATTTCTTGAAGTGATGCAGTGTAATAGAAAAAATTACTTTTGCTTTTTCTCATATGCTGCATCATTTTCTAGTTGAAAGATGTTTAATTCCAAATTTTTCATTTTTTTTTATCAGTGCAAATTAGAAAGAAATGTTATTTTACATAAAATTATTTTGCAGATCTTTATAGCTCTTATGGTCTTCAGAGACACAAATTTAGGAGAGGATGAACTCTCTTGTATTTTGAAAGCAGTGCATTTTTGAATATGTGTTTATAGTATCCTCCTTTGTAGTTATGGGTATGAAACTTGTTTTATTTTTCTCCAACCTTTAAAAGACACCTAGTATGGTTGGGTATATTGATGGGAAACTTTTGTTGTTAAGAAAACATGCATTTTGTTAAGGTTGCAGTCATACTTACTTAGTTGTATATCTTACAATGTATTGTATTTTTCTGGTAGTTTTATAAATGAGTAGATACCATACATACTGCTGCTGACATATTTTAGAGTTTTATGTGATCAAGTAGAGATACAGTTGCTCAACGTGAAAGTCGGACAATTGAATATAAATAGATTTTCTCTAAAAATTACAACAAAGATTTTGCCTGAGAAATAAAATTATCATACTTACAATAAAGGGGCCAGCATTAGATTTTTTTAAAAATAACAAAATTAATTTTCTTTAGTCATAATCATTATAGAATATTAAAGAAATGATAGCAAATTTAACATCAAAATGAAACTCGGACGGTTTCGATAGCTTGTCTTACCTATTTTTGATAATGTTGAAAATTTTAGTTCAAATTTGGTTTCCACTACAAACCGTCTATATTAGTGTAGTTTTACAAAAATGGGAAGACAACGTGGTCAAACGTCTATCGAACTAAGAAAATTGGTTCTGAAGCATCACAATAAGGGTAAACAGTTAGGGAAATTGGGGAAATAGTTGATCGTAGTCATTCTACAGTTGGTGATATCATAAGCCAGTTTACGAAATTTAATCTTATAGCAAATAAACCAAAAAAGAGTGCGTGAAAAATATTTAATGAAGCGGACGAAAGACGGATCATGAGCCAAATAAAGAAAAATCCGAAACTGAGTGCTCCCAAACTGGCGGTCGAAGTAGAAAAATATCTTGGTAAAAAAGCACACCCCGAAACTATAAGGATTATTCTAAGGAAACATCAATTTAATGGACGAGTTGCCCGAAAAAAGCCATACATTAGTAAAACAAATAGAATTAAAAGATTGAAGTTTGCTAAGGAGCACTCAAATAAAGATTTTTCCTTTTGGAAGCGGGTGTTATTCACTGATGAAAGTAAAATTAATATTTTTGGGTCTGACGGCAGCATCTACGTCTGGAGGAAAGCAAATGAAGAGTTGCGGCGGCAGAATTTAAAGCCAACCATCAAACATGGCGGAGGATCGGTAATGATATGGGGCTGCATGTCAGCTGCTGGTCCCGGAAAATTACAAATAATTGATGGAATAATGAATAAGGACGTGTATTTAGCAATTTTAAAAAAGAATCTTCAGGAAAACGTACAAAAATTAGGAATCAGTGATGATTTTTATTTTTATCAGGACAACGATCCAAAACATAAGGCTTATAAAACACGGTCTTGGTTGCTTTATAATTGTCCGCATGTCTTGGAAACACCTCCACAGTCTCCTGATATTAATGCTGTAGAAAATCTATGGAGCTATTTGAAAACACAGGTGCGAAAACACACTATTTCTTCAAGAACAGACCTAAAAAGAGTAATTCTTGAAGAATGGAAAAAGATACCTCCTGCCTTATGTGAGAAAATAGTTAGATCAATGCGCAAAAGATTAGAAAGTGTCAAAAAGAGTAAAGGCCTTCCCACAAAGTATTGACTTTAAAATAATTTATTGTTATATAAGTTTTAATTATAATTTCTGTGATTGTCCGAGTTTTATTTTGATATTAAGTTTGTATTTAATTTAGAATTAATTATTTTTTTGCTTTACTTTTTGAATTTGTTGATTTTTCTTTTATTAAATGTGTGCAGTAAACTGCCATTTAATAGAGTATCTACGTTATTTCAATTTATTGTAATATTATTTTTTAATTTATTAATAATTATACATTTTTATAACAGCATCCGAGTTTCACTTTGAGCAACTGTATGTCCAGTGAAAGGATTAGAATATTTAATTTGTTTTGGGAATCTTACATCCAGCAATATAATAAATTGTGAAAGAGCTACAGCACATTTATTAATACTTCTTTATAAAATATAGATTTGACTATAACTGCATTTTTTTGTGGTAGTTAAACTTGTAAGGTTTCTTTCCACTCGTTCAAAAACCTTCACTTTACACTATTTTGTTGTATAAATAACTATTATTTGAATGCCTGACTATTACATACTAGTTTGCCGCATGAGACACAGGAACAATATTAACATAAATTATCTAAACTAAGGTAAAGGTTATTCATCTCAAACTTCTCTGCATTTTAATTTTATTAGTATGCTTATGCAACCCACTATGCTGGTTTCAAAGGTTTGTAACCTCGGCTCCCCTCTTATTTTTATAACCATCATATGTGATATTATGACCCTAAAATAAATAGAGTAAGGTTTCTGATTTATGTTTCGTTTATTATTTGTTATTGGTTTGTCAACTGCAGAGCAACCTGTGAGAGCAGCAGCAGCAGCTTTTATTAATTCTTTACGTACAGCTGTGTTAATCGTCTTTAGTGGTAGTTACAATCAAAAATGAATGTATCTTCCAATAGGTAAAAGTATTTTTTTTAATATAACATATGTAATAGTTAAACTATTTTATTTTTTATAATAATTAGATTATATGCTAAACAATACCAGTACACCTATAACAATGCATATCTAACAGAAGAGCAGAGAGATTTCTACGAAGTAAATGGATTTGTAGTGTTCCGGAATTTGGTTGATTATGCCCTTTTAGATGAATGCAAGTAAGTACATTACTCATTAAATTAATCAAACAAATTTTATACAAGTGGCATAATTTCTAAGTTATTTTTAATATTCCTTGATATAAACAGTAGAAATATGCAGTAGGTATATTTTTTAAATCGATTTTAAAATTTTAAAAATGAATATGGACTATGTAATAAAAGAAACAAACTTAAAAATATATTTTTGTTGTTATGATGACAATGAATTGCAATTTTGAAGATCATAGATTATATTTTTAATATGAAAATAAGATAAAGAATAACCCTGTTATCAAAATAACATAATAATAATAAAAAACATTAATATCTGTGTACTTTGTGCTTAAAACACAAAAGATTGAGTACAGGGATACTTGCATTAGGACAAACCCTACATAAGGACTTGTTGTTTGCAGTGTGCAGTTAAGTTGTATTGCACTTATTCAAAATTTAATTGAATTTTAATGTTCTTTAGATAACCCAGCCACATTCTATGAGCAATCAAGAATAAATAATGTCTGAATATTATTAAATGAAAGTAACATAAAATTTAGTGGAAGTGCTAAATTTAAATCAATGTTCTATTTCTAATAAGGAGTGAGATCTTTATGCATAATATCCATGCCTGTACAAAGCTGTAGACAGAATCTTTTTGTGGAAAGGGGTTAAGCCACAACCATTTCATAGTAGCATAACGTATTGATCAAAAATGTAAAATAAAATGCAAATTGAATAAATTGATTTTAGGTGGTTCAGATCCCTAGCACTAATTGTTAATAATGCAATTAAAGATATTCAATAATTAAATAAATAAGAAACACTACATTGCCATGTAAACTATCTTGCTGATATCAGAAGCAGAGTTCAAGGTTAAAGCTCTTAATAAATTTCATCTTGTTGTTTTAATGAATTGAGGTTTTAGATACTTCATTCTGTACCCACTGTATATTTTAATTTATACCATGAAGGATTATTCTTCTGTGGATTTAACCAAAGCCACCTACAACTTCAGGCCAACGCATCACGTGACAACGGCAAAAATAGTGGTTGAGAAATTATAGATAGTGGTTAGAGAGCAGTGTGCATTTGATCATGGAGCAGTGTGGTCGTGCTCCTGAGAATGGAAATATATACAAACAGTTGTAGGAGGATTTAAGTTTTGTAATTTTTTTATCTGCAATACTTTTACTCTTCTCTAATGAATTTCTATAAATTTTGGAATAATTATTAAGACATATATTACACATTATTGTAATGACCTTTTATATTAGTGTATTGCTAAAATTGCAATCAGACATATTGATAGAAGAATTGTTTATTTTATGATATTCTAAACAAAAAGTAAATAAGGTTCTTCTTTGATTAGGTAATTGCAGGAATTCTGTTTCAAATTTGCTGAAAATTAATTCTTTGAATATTTGAATGCAATTTTGACAAAGTAAAAATAAGAATTCTGATGGAAGTTTAAGACTACCTCTATCAATATTTTGCATATACGAATAGTAATCACAATTAGTTGTGGGACTTTCTAGATGCAATTTTTAATAACGCACATGGACGGCATCATCAGCGGAACTGCAACTCTGTTTGTTATTGGAGAAACAACGGGAGTAATTACGTATGGCGAGCTGCAAGCGCTGGGAGGTGTGAATCTTATTTATAGTGTTGCATTCACGATGGGGTACAAACATTAGTGGTTTGAGGTTTTCTGTTTGTGCTGGCCTGAAGTTTTAGGTGGCTTTGATTTAACATTTAATTTATGTACAGGGTTTTCAAAAATTTTGCTATATTGACAGTAAACTTTTGAGACAAAGTTGAAGTAATTTGACCTAACTTACCTGCATACTAAAGTCCACTGTTTTCAAGATATAGGGTGTTAAAATTTCATTATATTTTTTTTAAATATTTTAAGAACATGGTGAGATATCAGGATGAAATTCTCTAAGTATTTGTTACTCTAAAAGGCACCTAGTTACTATTCTACATCTACTCTATTCATCTTAAAGAAATTTTTTACACCACTGAGAAATTAAAAGCTTTCACTATTTTCTGAATTAGCAATTGATTGGACAAAAAAAAAGCTACACTAGCATTTTTTCCCGTAGAATGCGTCATTTTCTAGTAAAATTGGATTCTTCAAAATTTTCCAAATTTAACAATCTATAGTAAGGTCATCCATTGTCTTGAAAACAGGATGCTCACATTGCATTTTCCGACAAAAATTAAGCCTGCTATGCCACATAACCTTTTTCCCTACAGTGCTTTGTTTTTGCAATATAGGGTGTTAAAGTTTAATTAAAAACAAGAAATCTTTTATTTTCCAAGTTTTCTGTTGACATCCTTAATATACAAAAACTACCCTAAAAATTAAAAAGTTTTAGAAAAATTAGACATAAGATTGTATTTTGCCTAATCTTAACATACCTACTGCAGAATGACTTGTGTAAACCATATCGTTTAATAAGATAAGAATTTCAAAAACAATAACAAAATTGAATATACATATTATTGAAGACATTGAGAAATTCTATTAGTTGAAATAATTTAATTATAATTTTATATTGAGAGCAAATACAAAAACTAACACAATGGCTGTTAACTGCAGTTAGGAAATTTTTGACGAAAAGTTATTATCATTTTGTAGACAAATTGTAAATGCAATTATTCTCAATAGCTTCACTAAGAAACTTTTAATTTATAGAACTTGTATGTGTTTAATAATTTTAAAGTTTTTTTTGTTTTTAAGGCAGAGATTTATTGATATATGTAATGATGTAGTTGATAAAGGAGCAATGACAGTAATGAAAGACGTTTCGTTAAAACACAAAAATGTTAAAGGCGAATATCTAATCAATAAGGTAGACTGATTTTCTTATCGAATTAAAACTAAGAAATACAAGAAAGGTGTTTTAGATACAAGACTTTACTTTTGATGATGTCTTGTTTAAGTATATAGCTTACAAACCTATGGTTGATATAATTGAAAGCATCATTGGTCCAAATATAACAGCTTGTCACACCATGCTGATAAATAAGCCACCTGATTCTGAACAAGATGCCTCAAAACATCCTTTACATCAAGTAAAACATACATTTGTATGTGTTTTTGTGTAATATGCTGTTGTATTAATTTTAGGATTTGCATTATTTCCCTTTCCGGCCTGCAAATTCCATTGTTGCATCTTGGACAGCAATGGAAAGGGTCGATGAGAAAAATGGTTGCTTGTTTGTAATTCCTGGAACACACAAATGGAAACTTTTCAAACATGATTATCCACCAGTAAAAATATAAATTATACAAAGCATATGCATTCATGTTTGTACTATTTAGAGCAATTGTTTCAGAATGTGAAGAACAAAGCATATCATGGCGTCTTTGGTTTTGATGAAATACCAAAAGTGAATCTTGTTATGGAAAAAGGTGACACAGTATTTTTCCATCCAATCATTTTACATGGTTCTGGCCCAAATTTCACTAAGGTAATGTCATTTCTAAGTGTTGTCAGAAAATTAGTAATGTAGGTTGCAGGGCTTTCGTAAAGCAATATCATCTCATTATGCAGATTCTAATTGTCATTTTATTAATGTAATGGGAACAACACAAGAGAATATTGCACAAGAAATTGAAGAAATGGCAGTGAAGAAAGGTTTGCCTTCAACAATAAAATATGAGGTAAGTACAACAAGATAATGCAGATGATAATAATATTTTAATATGGTTTTATTTCTAGGACATTTGGAAATACAAAAGCAGATTAGTTAGAGGAGCACCAGGCAATTTCCAGAAATATGAAAGTCATCTGTGATTTTGCTCTTTGTATTATATTTTGTAAAGTGTTTGTTAAATGTTAGGAGAAAAGGAAGCAGTATGTTCCTTGACCAACATGTTTAAACAAGTAGAAGCACATTGCATTAGATTTTCCTTGTTTTTCTAATACTGTATAAGCAATGTGAAAAAATATGTTAAATCATTAAAATTCTGTATTAAGTGCAGTGTAATAGAAAAAGTTACTTTTGCTTTTTTTTATTCTGCATTTTCTAGTTGAATTTTCCAAAATCTACCCAAGTTAATTTTTAATTCAAGATTTTTTGTTTTTTCCAGTATTTAAAAAAACAATATGCAGATGAGAAGCAAATGTTCTGTATTTTACTTAGAATTATTTTATAAATCTTTAAAGCTGTTATTATGTTCAGGAAGACCTTTTTCAGCACCTTTTGTATCTTAAAAACTGTGCATTTTTAAATATACATATGTTTATAGAATCCTTCTTCATAATTATGGTAAATAATGAAGTTTGCTCTGTTTTCTCTCAACATTTAAAAGACACATAGGATGGATGGTTGTGTAAAGTTAATGCTTGCAGGTAAAATGTTACCTATTAATGTATGTTATTGAGAGAACATGCATTTTTGTAAAGGTTGCATTTTTACATACTTAGGTAGTAGCAACACATTGTAATTGTCAGACTGTTTTATAAACGAGTTAGACATATATAGTAGATATTGGGTTTTAGCTGGCATGTTATTTTAAAGTTTTATGTGATTAAATATAACTATACTTTTATTTAGTTGTAATACGAGTTGCTTGCTGCAAAAAAAAGAGATACTCCCAGCGGTATTTCATTATACTTGCCCCTTTTCTGCAGTCAGCGATTCATTATATTGTTTTATAATATATGTAAATTACATTTTATAAATTATATTTATATTGGAATAGCGGGTGTAAATTGTTTAAAATAATTTCTAAAACTGTGAATAGACAATATAAACTAATATTGGTGATTGCTTTCAACTAACTTTAAGTGGCCTGTTTGTATTTTTAAAAAGAGAATCCAGTGTCAAATTAGCACATCACTCTGTTAAAACCCAAAAACTAAAAGGCAAATCTCAAGAAAAAACACCTTCTGATGTGGTGGGTCCAAAACACGACGTGGAATATTCTGAAAGTATAATTTATTGTAACTGTTGAAATTTTGGTCAAGTACTTTGCCAATTTGCAAATTAAAATGGATTTAGCAACAGATGAAATTAAAAAATCACTCACAAAACTTACATGTACTGTTCTGTCTAATATGGAAAGGGTAGGTAATCTGTGAGTGCTGTGATTGTGAGGGTAAACCTCCAGTTTAAGTTCCCAAATCTGGAGGCCCCGTTTAGAGAGCATTGCGGCGTTGACAGATTTCTTTATATACAGAGAACTATACAGAACTACCCATATCTTAAGCTCCATTTTGAATGTTTCCAAACGTGCGTATGCGCCAGAACCGAAGTAAATGGCCGTATGCAACGTTGCCCGATTCTTTGTAATGTATACTCTATTTCTTTATAGGCGGATGAGTTTTAATAATTCCGAAACAACTTTCACGTTTTTAAGTGATATTTCTATTGTCGTTCCTCCATGTGACAAAGATAAATCAAGTTCTTACTATTTATATTCTATGTTACTGTATAATATTGCCGTTCATTGAATTTGCTAATTTTCTAAAAGAAACTTCTTTTAGTAAGTACTAAGTATATATATATTATATATCTACCTATCTACTCCTTACCAGGCCACTTCTGCACACTTTCACGGTTTCTACCACAATTTTTGATTACTCTTAGATCTGGTTAGGTTAGAGTTATGCTTCGATTTGTAACCAAATACAGTATATTAAGAAAAGTATTACAAACATTATTACTTATTAGCTTAAATTAATTACTTAAAAAAACTATTTTGATTTCAATTAATTTTAAAATATTGTATTTTAAATTTATATTAAATCAATATTTTACCACTGGCAGATACCTATAATGTACTTTTCAGTAAAAGATACACGTTGTAGATGGCGCCACTCTTGTTTCTCTCTGTTATTGTTCAGTTTGGTACATTATAAAAGGTTGTATTTTATTTATTATACAGCACTTTTCCTCTTATCTATGTTATACAGTGTATTTACGGATTGAGTTTACAAGAGGGAAAAACTTTTATTATTGGTTTTAAGACAAAATGTCACTCTTGATAAACTTTTCTGTTTGTTTTTCAAAACCCTTTCAATAATGGGTAATATTACCAACAACAACAAACAGAAATTTAAAAAACACATTTTTAGAATTAAAAAACGACTAACTTCCAAATTTACTCAAAATCCGATTGCCATGTTTCAACTGTATCTGCAATATGCGGTGGTGCATCGTCATGCAAAAACCACATCCGATTTTGTAAAAATGGTAGGAGGGAGTTGATATATCTGACATTACTTAAAATGACAGTAGCATTAATGGCTCAATTAACCGTATCGCCAGCAACATCAGCAAACGCATTTACCGCAAACCGCTGTTCACACGCACGGCAATGAAGATTGTGGCAATTGGTAACCCCATTCCTTGTAAACATCACTTCGATACAACACAACATAACATTTAGAAAATCTGGTTGCCTCCCAAGTTGTTGCAACAACCACAGACGAAGCGTTATTCTGCGTGGGGGATTCTCTGGCTGTAACACTTGCACACTTTGTAAGTGGTAAGGGTATAGATGCCTTGTTCATGAAGAGTTCTCCACACGACGTAATGAGAAATTCCTAACTGCAATCCGATTCGTCGTGTGCTTATTTCTGGATGCTTTTCTATTAGATTTAAAATCTGGGGTTCTAGTTCAAGCAACGTGCCATGGTCGTGTCGATGATGAACGACCGCCGTAAATGTTCTCGCATGCGGAACTTTACAGTTGGGGAATTGGGGAAGCTTTTCCGGTATAATCAGCGGGCAGCGTTAGCATTTCTACGAGCCTCGCCGTAAATTAACAGTAGATCGGTTAATTCTGCATGTCCTAGGTGATCCATGATTTTAAACACAATATATTAACCTCAAAACACACATCCACACGTGCAAACGTACTTACTACGGAAACTTGTTATTAATTACTAACATTAGACACTAACCACTAAAACGAAAGTATTTATAATTGATAAAAATACAAAAGTACATAACAATCACGGAACTATCTATTCAAAACTAAAAGTAACAGCAGCCTAACAGCAAAATTCGGATCTGTGACGGCCAACTGCACCTATTTATTACAGAAATAATTGCAGATGCAGCAACATCCTTGACCACGAGAAAACGTGCTTGATGAGTGTTGTTTATTTATGACTCTTTTCAATACTTCACAACTAAATGATGAATTTCAGAAACTTCTAAGCAGTTTCTGTCCGGATTTGGGGTTATTTTAACCCCTGGTTTCACTACCCATTTAAGTTTTTAGAATTGTAGAGTTTTAAGAAAAGGGTCCAAGGCGGATTAAGCATATTTGAGGAAGCTGTAAAATTATAAAGTGTACAAACAATAAGATATCAAAATAAGAACAGTATTAGGGACGGTAGTGCAGCGTGTAGGGTTGCGTTTGAGAATAAAACAAAGGTGTCTGGTTTAGTGAAAAGCAGTCATGAATGTTATTTTTTCTTTTAATAGTCGAAAAACAACTAGTTACCTAATAAGTGGATTTTATCCATGCAACACAAGTTTTCGGGTTTAATTAATGGACTTGCCCCCTTTGCAAATTTGCATTGAGTATGAACATTAAACTTAATAAATTAGTATAAATTTAAATTACTATTAATTGAGTGACATTTACGTAAATACCTACGTGCTCTATTAAAAATAATTTAACAGTGTCTTAAGAAACCTGAAAATACCTTTTTAGACAACCCCTGTGAAAGTTGTCATATCGACTGCAGCAACCTACCATGGCAACCTATGAAAGTTGAAATTATCAACACTGTTACGATATGAAAATATCGTTACTTTCATACAGTAACAGGAAAAAATTTGAAAATATTTGGGCATAATGTTGTGGTTGTCTAAAAAATAGTGTTCATAACTCGTTCGAAAGTGCTATATCGTAGCTCGTGTGAATTTCCGAAATCGGCTAGCGCCTCGTTAGTAAATCTTCACACTCGCTCGATATACAGTAATACCCCAATTTACGCGAATTCGCATTTACGCGGTTTTTAAATCTTCTCGTTTATTCGTCTTTTGTTGACAGAAGGCCTCAGTCCAATTGAAAAAGGGTTACAAATTTTGGAAAACATAGACTCCAACGAGGAAATTTTGCGTGAGAAGAACAAATCTTTGATCCGTCAGACGACTTTGTTAGATTTTAGGAAGCCTTCTACGTCAAAATAACTTCGGTTTATGTTTTTGCAATTCATAGTAATATAATTTGTTGTATTATGTAAGATTTTATTACACATGTTTCTTCTAAATTATTGTTTTCTTTAGTCTCCGGTCCCAATTAAACATAATTTGCATATATGTATATGCAAAATTGTACCTCCATTTACGCGAATTCAACTTACGCGGTTATCGCTCGGTCCCATCTATCGCGTAAATCCGGGGTATTACTGTATACTACTTTCGAACACTAGTTACGAAAACCACTATTATTGTTAATTAACAGAAATTAGTACCTTATGCACCAACGATGAGATATTCCGTAGGTATCGTAAATAATTTAATATAACAAGAATGTAAAGTGAAGGTTTTTGAGCGAGTAGGAAGTTTATGGTATAAGCGTCAATGAGTACCTACCATAAATTCTATGAGTTTAAAAAAGACACTTTACATTCAAGTTATATACAATATTTTAGCCGTATTTAGCTCATAAAACATATGTATTTAAGAAAAAGAAATTGAATAAAACATAAGAATTTTATTCTGGCTCACACTGCATGATGATTTAATACAACTTACAAATAAGGAGATGCATGAAAGAATTTACTTTTGTTTTCCAAAAAAAAAGAATATTGCAGTTTTTACAGCCTGCTTTTGTTTAACAGAAATCACGTCCTTTCACACAAAAACAAAACATTAATTTATAGCATAAAAAATCAAGATAACCCCATCATGTTTAGATCATTAGAATTGTGGCAACAAGAGCTATCTAAAACAATTTTCAATTGTTTTTCCGCCTGCTTAAAAAAATGAGGTTGATGATGGTTACTCGAAACTGAAACGTTGTATAGAAATTTTGTTAGCGTATTCTAATAGAGCACAAAACGTGGCAATGGAAAAGTGGTTTTAGTTTTCCGATATCTCTTCAAATAAATGAAAGAAAAAATAAAAACAAAAATCGAGAATCAACTTTTTTTTAAATATTTCAGAAATTATTCAAGATATCTAAATTTCACAAACGCCAATAAAAAGGTCCTATAAATAGCCAACTTTCATCCCATTTAATGGGATTTCTTACCGTTTCCAAGGTCCCCATGCTGTGCATCATTATCTTGGACACACTGTATACAATATTTTTTGCACGACCGTATTTGAAAGAAAATAATAAAGAAAAACCATTGATGGCAGATTAAAAAATGAAGTTGGGCAAGATCATAGGAACGTATAATGATTTCATTACGACATTGATACATATGTTTATAGGAATTATTTTTCTTATTTTGGATTAAAGAATACGTCTGTAAAGTTTGAGTACATCTTAAGTATACACCCTGTTTAAAGCAACAAAAGTACATGATATATTTCTACATGTCTATACTCTATAAACGTTATTAAAAATTAATATCGTTTATTATATTACTTTAGAGAAAGTTATATGCAGTTACTGTAATAAACATTCAATAACTCGAAAAATATTAATAAAGGGTTTTCCAATAAGAGGTGTTATTTTGAATAGCCCGCTATTTCGGTAGATGTCACTTTTGAAGCTATCATTTTTTGACATTTGACAAGTAGAAACTACGCCATTAATAAATATGGAACGATACACGCTTCAACAACGCATTGAAATTATTAAAATTCACTATAAAAATGGTGAAAATTTGGCAGAGACGGTTCGTAAAACTCGAACATTTTTGGGTCACCGTGAAGCACCTTGTCGGACCGCAATACAGAAATTGGTGAAAAAATTCGAGCTCTTGGGACAAGTTAGTGATGTGAAGAATAAAACCCGTGCACGTCGCTCAAGAACAGCCGAGAATATTGCTGTTGTAGCCGAAAGTGTTAAAGAAAACCCAGGTTTGTCCATTCCTCGTCGTTCTTTGGAATTAGCCATTCCACAAACGTCATTACACCGTATTTTGCATAAAGATTTGGGTCTTAAGGCTTATAAAGTCCAGTTAACACAAGAACTCAAGCCGGCCGATCATCAACAACGTCGTGTCTTTGCTGATTGGGTCGTTGAAATGCATGAAAATGATCCAGAATTCCATCGAAAAACCATCTTGAGTGATGAGGCCCATTTCCACCTCGGTGGCTTCGTCAACAAGCAAAATTGTCGGATCTGGGGCTCAGAAAATCCAAGAGTTATTGTTGAAAAGTCTCTCTATCCTCAACGTGTGACTGTTTGGTGCGGTTTATGGTCCGGCGGAGTCATTGGACCTTACTTTTTCGAAAATGAGGCTGGAGCAACAGTTACGGTGACTGGATTGCGCTATCGAGAGATGATTAACGATTTTTTTATGGCCGGAATTGGATGGTATTGATCTGGACAACGTTTACTTTCAACAAGACGGCGCTACGTGCCACACAAGCAACGAAACCATTGATCTTTAACGGAAAAAGTTTCCGGACCGTGTTATCTCTCGAAGAGGTGATCACAATTGGCCACCGAGATCTTGTGATTTAACACCTTGCGACTTCTTTCTTTGGGGCCACGTGAAAGAGAAGGTCTACGCCAACAACCCAGCGTCGATTCAAGACCTTAAAGATGGAATTCGTGAGGCTATCGAGGACATAGGGCAGCCACTTTGCGATTTGGTTATGGAAAATTTCATGAAAAGGATATTGTCCTGTAAGCGTGGTCGTGGTGGTCATTTGCCTGATGTTATTTTCCACTATTAACGGCATACCTTCCTCTTTATAATGAAATAAACATCCGATCATTTATATTAAAAAATGGCACTTTTCTTTGAATATCAAAATAACACCTCTTATTGGAAATCCCTTTATTTCGAAAAAAAAACAAAAAGGGGTGTAACGATTTAAATTGTTGGGCATCTTTTAATATTATGCACAAATTAATGACGTCATCATTATTTGACCAATGACGTCATCGATATTTTTTTTAAATGGCAACCCCAAAATATTTTTGCAGATTATTATTTGCCATTGAATTCTGTGTACAACGATCTTAAAATTTTTTAAATTTGTTCACACTTTTCGGAGTTACTGATTTTTTTGTTTAGAAAATTTAAAACATTCTAAATAGCATTTCAACAATTTAAATCTAGTACACTTAATTTAAAATAAAAGATCAAGTACACATCAACTTGATATTACCTTATGTCATATAATTAGATTTCTGTCATTTATTATTTACATCTTGATATTATTATTTGTTGTAAATATCGAAATATTTAGCAAACGAGGACGATGCGTTTAACAGAGAAGGAGAGAATAGAAATACTGATAATGATCGGCTGCGATGGACAAACGCGAACTCAACAACAAGTTGATGTGTACTTGATTTTTAAATTTAATTTAAATTGATTTTTTTGTTTAGAAAATTTAAAACATTCTAAACGGTATTTCAACAATTTAAATCTAGTACACTCGATTTAAATTAAATTAAAAAATCAAGTGCACATCAAATTGTAGCGCTAACAATTATTGGGAAGATATAATACCTTATTTAATTAGTGTATCTCCCGAAATTCTTGCGCTAGTTCTGTGTCAGTATTTGGTTGCTCTTGTTCTTTCTGGGGTGTCTATGTTGAAGTCATTGGGGTGAGACACGTCGATGAAATAGGGTTCTTTTTTATTTTGTCGTTATAGCTTATATTCGGTCTATTGCTTGCTATTGTTCTGTCTGTAATTATGTGGTGTTCCAACAGAGTTTATGATTTGCATTTTTTAAAACCGTGAAAGAAGGCTATTTGTAGTGAGGACAGGGTCTTCTAAGAACAATGATTTTTTTAGTTAATTTCTGGCGAATTATAGCTGCATTGAAACTATGCCTCTTTAGGTGTTCTGTTTGGACTATTACTGGACAACCTGATATTATATGTTGAATGATCTCTGTATGTGAGATACACTTTCTGTATTTTTGAATAGTT
>VTPC01089981.1:0-52831 GCA_011009095.1 Ignelater luminosus
CCAATTTTTTTCTATAAATTCTAACGCTTTGTATCTCGGAAGCAGCGCATTTTAGGACACTTGTTTACATGAACTTCTTTTACTTATAATTAGCGCAGAAATTATCTACTAAAAATGTTTACCATCATTAGGAAACACCGTATATACAGGGTGTCTCGTAAATGCCAATAAAGCTTCAGGTAAATATCTTCTTCTATGAGTGTTTATTACAAATCTACAAAAAAAATTCCTCCTCAGCTTCATTTTCTTGTACAACTGGTCAGAAGTTAATATCTTTAACACTAAATAAGCAGAAACCAAAGAATCGAATCCAAATGAAGTCATTACCAATTTAAGAAATAAATCTGTTGAAACAACAATTACCCTGGATAAAGCACATAATTGTTAGATTTCTCCTTTTGAAGATGGTGTTAAAAATTGAATTCTTACCAAGAAATATATATGACAAACATGCAAGTCTTGGGTGTACTGATAAATCTGATGGAATTTTCTAAAAACGCGTTTTCGAGCTAGCTTGGGCAGTAATTTGCCTGGCAAATTATTTATTAGCTTGCTTATTTGTTGTATTTCCGAATTCAAAGCCTCCTTGCAGGGACATATTTCATTCGTTGACCTGCAGCAGCGTTGCCAAGTTTAAATTTGTTTTTTTTGGTTCATGTGAGAAATCTAAGTACGTTGAAACATTCGTGTTTTCAATTTCGGCATCTTAAGAGATTGAGGAAGGCTGCTACCTAAAGCTGTATTGGCATTTACGGGACACCCAGTATAACTCGCTGTCGCTCATGCCATAAACTTTCTACTCGTTCAAAATCCCTTACTTTACATTCTTGTTATATAAATAACTAGTTTTATTTTTATAAACGTCAAAAATATTAGAAAATATCTTCAACCGAATATTTCCAACCTCCTGCCGTTTACATATGTATCTAATAACTTTCTAACAAAAATACTTTTTATTCCTGTGTGAATATAATTGATTTTATAACAAGCTTACCCTGAATTAAATCTTAGTGCAAATTACTTGACATTTGCAGTTGCAGTTGTTACTTAATCGCTGACGCATGTGAATATATCAGTTACTATTACTTTTGTTTTCATAGGCGACCTGGATAACTCGTGTTTTAGGACACTGTACTGCTTATTAATTTATTGCTCCATATTGCATAAAAAAATAATGCCCGTCAGTTGAACAATTGACAATAAAAAATCTTTGCAATGTGCAAAGTGAAAAGCGAAAAGTTTTGGTGCAATTCCCTATTTTTTGAGCAGTTTATTAATATTAATAATAAATAAGAAAATATTACAGTACTATAAAACTAATAAAGTCTGGTTAGTTTAAAAAGTGACGGGCCTAAAAACAAGCAAGTCTGGTCTGATCTCTTCAGTGAACTCTTTTGATATTCGAGTAATAAAGGTTTGTAGAGTATTTAATTAAATAATGTAGAATTTGAGAACCACTTTCCAGAGAAATCTATCAAAACTTGCTGTGCCTATTTTGCAAGAGCAGTTTATTGCTTTAAAAAAGATCAACAGGTGATCAGTAAAAAAAAATTAGAATCACGAATGGTTTTAGTCTCCTTTATAGCTACCTAATCTACAAATTTTATTTGAATTTTATTTGTGTGTTTTGGAATATATCCTAACTTTGCTGTTGTTATTAAATACATCTTGGTTTGTGTAAATCAGAGAGTTTCGTTTTTTTCCAAAGAAATTCTTATGCTATTTCTTTGCATAGATTTTTTCTTTCAGTTTGAATTATTACAATTAATTCTTTAGTAAAGGGTTAAGGTGGTGGTGATGGTATTCTAGGGAATGCTCAGCGTCTTCTGATACTGTCTGACTACGGTACTAAAGCCAATATCGACCAAAAGATTTAGATTACAATATTATAACCGGCTTGTTAAAAGATCGTTCACTAAACATTATGCTGCCCAACCACTTTGCTTCGTTTGTTCATTTTGGGTAGATATTATAAGATCTCACAAAATTCTCAAATTATTATCATGGTCTTTGCATTAGAAGTGCCAAATACTACACATCTGTGTTTTACTAAGTAAACAAATGTAATAAGTATTTATGTTAAATAAATAAAACAGCAGTAGTTATTTCATTTTCATAATTGAATCTTTTGTTTACTATAGACGTTTGGATTAGAAGTTACACAAGATTAGGGAAAGTAGCAAAATCTGCAATGTGACACGCGTTTTCATTGCGAGCCATTAAAACATAACCACCTAACCCAAACTTTTCTCCCCACGAGTTTTTCAGAATCCAATAATTTTTCCCTTCTGAGTTGGTGCCGTATCCAACAGCAAGCACTGCATGATTCATCTGGCCGGGACAGGAATGTTTGTCTATAATACCATCTACATAAAATTGCATAGTGCTTGCATCAATGGCAACTGAAACAGGTCCAGCAAAAGCTACTGCAGCTACTAGATCATTTTCGCTCCCCGTTTTAATCATAGTATAATAAGTACTATTTGCTTTTGAAGCCCTAGGATCGTAAGTACATAGTCTGTTTATAGCTAAATAAGGATACGCATCTTCAGTGTCAATTCCACCATTTCTTATTACATATTTATAAGCAGATGTCGGAAGTCCCCCGTAACAACCGTAGTTTTCAGAAGAGCAGTCAATTAAGTTCTGTTCGCTAAGACTTGTAAGATTACCACTTTTCAGGAATAATTGACCTTCTAATGCCCCAACCTATAAAAATTAGAACATTTTAATAATATTGAATATTTTATGTAATAATCCATTAAACTCACAGCGCTGAAGGCCCAGCAAGACCCACACTGTAATTGATCTTTGACACGAGTTACAGCTCCTTTTCCTCTCCAGTCAACATTAGATGGTACAGTAACATTACTTGGAGGGACGTAAATTTTAATACGAATAGGAAGTGGCTTGGTCTCTGTCAATCCATTTAAATGTTGTTTTCTAAATTCTTCAACAGTCAAGTCGGCAAATT
This sequence comes from Ignelater luminosus, assembly GCA_011009095.1. Lineage (NCBI taxonomy): Eukaryota > Metazoa > Arthropoda > Insecta > Coleoptera > Elateridae > Ignelater > Ignelater luminosus. The sequence goes on from VTPC01089981.1 coordinate 2,975, forward strand.
TTGTGACACCCATCTTATACGATACAAGTCCCTTTTCAAACTTCTCATTATGCTCCTTTATACGTTGCAAGTTTTGTGTAAAAACTTTGGATCGTTCAACTTCTTCTAAATTGCTTGCATAGACTTTTCCATGATCCAACTGTGGCAAAGTATTAATGACAACAAACATTTTTTCTTTTTAATTAGAGACGTACCTTAAATGCGTTCCACTGATTTTCGAAATCATCTACTGGTAAAGTATAAGCAAATGCTATTGTAGTAGTCAAAAGTATTAAAATCCTCATAATTAAACTGGAAAATAAAAAACGAATTTAACGTTCAATTTTTTCAGAAACACACCACAACTGTATGGTATTACCTAAGTGTAGATAATAACGAGTGAAAAGTAGGTTAGGTAAAAGAAATCTCACAGTACAAAACTTGAGGATTTCTTTATTTGATAAAGTAAAGAAATTTCCTCTTGAATCCATATTTATAGTCAGTGAATTTGGCACTAAATTTTGCAACAACATGAGTTTTAAATTTATTAAAAGGGATATCTATATTCGTGTCATGCATTAAGATCACGAATGGTAATAAAAGTAAATTTTTAATGCTTTAGCATGTTTTTAGTTTTTGTAATCAAAAAGTTAATAAATAAATAAATTTTATCATGATAATACTCATGAAAAAACCATTGTGCACCATCGTCACAATTGGAAGCAAAAATTTAGTTTTTATTACATACAATGCAATAATTCCGAGAAAGGGGAATTCTTGAAGTCAAGTCGGCCCATTGAAACCAACTTCCAGTAAGCGAAATTGTTTGCTTAAGAAGTTAAGAGGCCTTCTTATTTTTTACTATTACTCAAAAGCTTTAAAGACCTCTAACTTCTTAACGAAGGAATTTTGCTTATTGCAAGTTGGATTTAATCGACCTATGTTGACTCTAGCAACCCATCTTCGAACATTGTCCCATTTTTACATTATTACTTTTTAGGCACCTTTAAAACGTGTAAAACTTCAAATGCGTTTTTCTCGGGGACGAACTTCAAACATACCTTTTTTGGTGTAAAATTAAATTGTGCACCCAATTCGATGCTCAAAGATTCTGAAAACCTATCAGTGAATGAATTATATGAAAGAATTGTTTGCCTACCCTAAAAATAATGCCATTAGGGGCTGTCCAAGAAATAGAGAGACTAACTTTCTGTTAACATTGTTATAATCAATTTAAGACATACAATTTACGAGTAGTTACACTGTATTATTTTCTAAATAATCTGTTTACTAGTAGTCTATGACAATAATTGACTTACTGATCAGCAGTTGTCAAAATGTCAAAGGAATACTGTCGAAACGCATTAGGCAGATTAGAAAAACATTGCAAATTCTAATAAGTTTAAAACGTTTTATCATTTTCAAAACGAGGAAATTTTGAAATAAATCACATAGAAAGTTATGCTAAGATATGATACCTTAAAATAAAATATCTACGAAAAGACTTTCTGATCGTTCATTGTTGGAGGAGAAAACTGTTCACACTAATAAAACTACTAAACGTGTGGATGCTTCTCTTACGCTTTCAATTTAGAAAAATATTTGAAAAAGATTTTAGTGTATTTTGTAATTATTTAATACACGAAAGAATAAATAAATTAACCTTGTATACAATCTTTTATTTATTTAAAAAAAACAATATTTTTTTTCTTAATGTAAAAATTGTAAATAACAACAACTGTTACTAGATTTTTATTTTTAAGAACACGTACACAGAAAAAAAAGCTGTGGTTAAAGTTACAAAATCGATGTAGTAAAAATGCTGTTGTTGGAAACATCTCAATTGTAGTAAAAGGTTTGTTCGTTTGTTGTAATAAGTTGAGATATCACAAGTTGGCGTGTTCGTTTGTTGCACTAAACAAGTTGTCGGCTGTTCGCTGACTTTAAAGTTCAGGTTCCGAACACGTTTAGTCTGTACTACCTTTCGAGCAAGTACAAGTTGTACTGGCGAATTTGACCTTCAACTAGCGTTGCAGAAAATGTAAACATATACCATTATACGAGGGTCGTTTAAAAAGTCCGTGCAAAAATAAAAACTACTTAATTGTTTGGGGTAAACCTTTTTTATTTTTCAACATAGTCTCCTTTTAGGTTTATACACTTCGTCCAACGCTGCTCTAGTTTGTTGATCCCTTCTGAATAATAGGATTTGTCCAAGTCTGAAACATAGCCATTCGTTTCTGCAATCACCTCCTTGGTTGAATAAAATCTTTTTCCCGCCAGATATTTCTTCAAATTGGGGAACAAATAGTAGTCCGAGGGAGCCAAGTCTGGAGAATAGGGGGGATGTGAAACGAGTTGGAACCCTATTTCCATTAATCTTGCGACCACAACTGCTGAGGCGTGAGTTGGTGCGTTTCGTGATGGAAAAGGAGTTTTTTGTGGGCCAATCGTGGGCGTTTTTCTTGCAGCTCGGTTTTTAAACGGTCCAATAACGATGAATAATATGCACCTGTAATAGTTTTACTCTTTTCCAGATAGTCGATGAGGATTATTCCTTGCGAATCCCAAAAGACAGTCGCCATAATCGTTCCGGCCGAAGGAACGGTCTTCGTCTTTTTTGGCGCAGATTCCCCCTTGGTAACCCATTGTTTAGATTGTTCTTTGGTCTCAGGAGTGTAATGATGTATCCATGTTTCATCCACAGTGACGAAACGACGTTTAAAGTCCTGCCGATTCTTCTGGAACAGCTGCAAACCGTCCTTGCAACACTTCACTTCCTCGATTCAAACGAATGGCAAACACAAAGAAATAGACTGATCTGGCTGAAACTTGGTGTGTGTTCTTCCAAGAGATGCTACTAACTAAACATAACCTCGATATGCGCCAGTAGTGCCATCTCTCTGACTTTGCACGGACTTTTCAAACGACCCTCGTAAGTATAGGACATATACAAATACCTAACCTAAGAATTTTCATGAGGTAATTGAGGTTGCGTGTCTGCTGACTTCGGGGCATGTTTTGAGAATTAAGTAAAAAATAAAAACAATTATTATATTTTATTAAGATGGAAACAACTAGTTAGTGATTTATTACTGATTGATCGAAATTCGAAACTTAGGTTATGTCAGATGAAAACTATAAATCTATCAAAACAGGTTAAAACTGTGCCAACATGTGATGAAAGCGTTCGTTGCAAACATGTTCTTTGTTCATCTCAACTTGTTCTTGTGACGCCACTAACTTGAACTAAGTACAACTTATCACAAGCCAGACGAACAAACCTAAATACTACACTATGTTTAACCCGTTCTCCACTACAGCAATAGTTAATTTTATTGTTTCATTGTGGAAAAAACTTTTTAGTAAATTCTACTACATTACTGTAATTCTGACTTTTACAATCTTGTTGAGTTTACCAAGCAAAATAATACTCATGTACTTTACACAAACATTAGTTAATTTTACAGCAGCATCAATTAGTCTAACACCAGCATCAGTCAATTGTCTTAGATAGTTAATTATTTTTTAAATCTTTATTTCAGTTACTTTCACCAGTTAGGTGTGAGATGTAATTCTGTAATTAAATAAAAATTTATTCAAGTTTTTAGTTTTATCATGGTTATTACCACGAAGTTAAAACGTGGCGTTCAGCGAGACCAGCTCTAAGTTTATGAATAATTCTATTATATTTGAGGTAATTTTGAAATTCGTATACGATACGTAAAAATTGTCTACCATTATCACTAAGACTTGTGGCAAACCAAAACAACTAAAGATTTTATCGCAAAGATGAATAGTTGTAACTGTTTTAATATTCTTCACGGGATGTATATGTTATGGATCAAATGATTATTTCGGGCATTATGTATAGTGCTCAGTCATTATGAATACTGCCTAGCTGGAACGGGCAATTTAATAAATCTGTACAATTTAGCACGTGGTCTGGGCATTGTGAAAAATGCGAAGCTGTGGCTGGGCAATGCAATAAATCGACATTTATAAACATCATGCCCTTTTCAGCAGCCAACCAGTGTGCTGCAAACAACGGCCGTCACACTATGTCCAATATAGGTAAAATTTCGGTCATGAGTATTGTTTCGATCTTGGATGATAGAATGAGTGACTTTAAGGTAAGTTTCAACAGATTCAGATGCAAACAAGTTTAAATAATGCCTATAGAGCTGAAAAACCCCAAAAACCGAAAAAACCAAATTTCGATGTTTTCGGTTTTTTTGGTGATTTCAGAAATTTTAGTACCTAAGCATTTATCTCAATACATGATGAGGTTAAATACCGATTTTCATTAAATTTCACCAGATAACCTTAGAGAAAATAGAATTTTTGTTAATCAGAAAGGTGAAGTTTGGACTAGCCTGGATGCTTTGTGCGCAGGTTGGCGCAGAATACTATTCAACCAAAACAATCCTTATCCCTTGTAGTGTCTTCTGCTGCTAGGAGATATACGACATCAAATATGCTCAAATTGTCACCACAACAAAAGTCAGAACTTGCAGCTTAATCCTTTGGTGAAGTGGAAAATAAACCCCTTGTGTAATTGCTTCCGTGAAGAAGGCGCCGGCGAAGCTCTAGGCCGATAAATTCTCTATTTACTTTTAGATCATGGATGCCTCGTTTCATGATAGTTTGCCTCAACAGAGTTCACCCGATTGTCTTGGGGGCAATTCACCAGGCTATGCTAGAGGGGATAGAAGTGGCGAGCTCCCTATCTGGTTCAGGCAAAATCTCGTCACGTACATCAACCTCAGGTTTGGAGGATAGCGCCTTCGCCACTGCATGTCACACTCAGCACGCAGCGCTCAAGGAAAGCTATGAGCATTCACAAAAAAAACCGTCAAAGGTACAAACGTAATTATCAGAGATGTGTGGACAGCGTTTGATGCACCTCAGGAAAAGTCTCGATTTGTGCAAGAAGCTGAATCAATAATACCACGCCAGCAAAACTCAGCATTTTCATCGTCACAAGCAGCAGCTGCGAGGAAGAGGTTAGAACATATTTATGACCAAATAAAAAGGAACTGGAAGCAGCCAGGACGCCGGCGCCTTCTTCACGGAAGCAATTACACAAGGGGTTTATTTTCCACTTCACCAAAGGATTAAGCTGCAAGTTCTAACCTTTGTTGTGGTGACAATTTGAGCATATTTGATGTCGTATATCTCCTAGCGACAGAAAGTTCTAACTTCCGTCGCGGTGACAATTTGAACATATTTGATGTCGTGTATCTCCTAGGCGACTTGCTGCAACGAGTCAAAAGACACTACAAGAGATAAGGATTGTTTTGGTCGAATAGTACTCTGCGTCAACCCGCGCCCAAAGTGTCCAGACTAGTCTAAACTTTACCTTTCTGATTAACAAAAATTCCATTTTCTTAGGAATTATGCCGTGGAATTCAATGAAAATCGGTATTTAACCTCATCAGGTATTGAGATAAATGCTTAAATAATAAAACTGTTGAAATCGCCAGAGAAAAACTGAAAACACCGAAATTCGGTTTTTCGGTTCCACAGGCATTATTAAACTTGTCTACATTTGAATTTGTTGAAACTTACCTTAGAATCACTTATTCTATTATCCAAGATCAAAAAATGCTCATGACTGAAATTTCACTCATATTGGACACAGTGCGTCGGCGTAGATACCGGGCAATGTAATAAATCGGCGGCGTTCGGTTCACTTTTAGTTTCTTTTTCTGTGACAGTAGTTAGTTAGTTAGACAGAGGCGGCAGTTTGTTTTGATTCTTTCAAATTGTTTCGTGTGCAGCAGGTGGTTTGTTTATGGCAATTCGTTTTTAATTTCTTATTTAAACAGTGAGGAATCGCTTCAACTACCGATTGACTGAATTAAACTCAACAAAAGGTTAAAATACCCTACGATGAAAGAACAATTATTATTAAGTGATTTGAGAAATCATTTCAACAATCGATCGATTAAACTAATCTTAACAAAAAATTAAAATACACAAATTTTCACAGGAACAGTCTATTTGGAGATGATACAAGAAGTAAAAAATTTAAAAATAAACAGACGAAAAAAACACCCGCAGATTATTATTAGCGGTTAAGAAAATTCGACGGTATGACAATCATGGAAGTGGAAAAGTTGATTGTTCCAGTAAAAGAAGATAACGTAATTAAGTACTACGTCCATACAGAAGAAATATTTGAAGTATTGCACGATGCTCATATTTCCATCGGGCACGGTGGTAGAAACCGCATGGAAAAGGAAGTAAATTCTAAGTATAAAAACATTCAAGACAGATGATTGTTGTCTATATAAACTTATGTATGACCTGTCAAAAAAACACAATATTTCAAAGAAAAGTTTGGTAGTAAAACCAATATCAAGTAAAGAAGTGAATTCAAAATGCCAAGTCGATTTAATCGATATGCAATCCCAAGCCGATGGTAGTTACAAACTTATACTTGTTTACCAAGACCATCTTACCAAATTTGTCCAACTTCGAGCTTTTAGAAGCATAAGGGCTGAAGAAGTAGCACATATACTCCTGGATATTTTCGCAATATTCGGTGCATCGATTGTGCTTTAGTTAAAAATGGTACATGGTAAGCCCAGACATTCCCAAAGTCAGGGATCAGTTAAAGGGGCCAATCAAGACATAGAAAACATGCTTAGTTCGTGGTTAGAAGACAACAAAACGAACAAATGGTTAGCAGGTTTACGTTTTGTTCAGCTAATGAAGAACAGAGCACATCACAGTGGTATAAATTGTAGTCCATGTGAGGCCATGTTTGATACAAAATTGAGAATTGGTTAAAAAAGCTTTTTACTACACGAAGTTCTAGCTGATGTAAATTCAGAGGAAGACTTGGAAGTGCTTTTCAAAAATCAAGAGGCTGAGCAGTCTAGAGAACCAATTATAATTCAAGATAATGACATAAATGTGGACTGCTCAATTATGTCACCGGAATCATTTCGTGAACCTTGCCATGCCCTTCCTTCACATAACCAGGAAGTTCAAAAGTCTGCAACTGAAACTTGTGTGGCAGAAACGTCTGTTTTTGTAAATAATGGAAATCCGGATCCGAATATAGAAAATAGAAAAAGTGATGTAAAGAAAAAAAACAAAAATGGCTCTTTGCAATCTAGAAAAGCAAGCTGAGAAAATGTCAAATTCTTCAAATCTCGAATACCCATCGACTAAATTTTTTATATTGCCCGGGCATTATGAATAATGCCACTTGGTCCATAACATATACATATTTCAAGCCAACGAGTGTAGGCATCGACCAGAATAAAGTAATAATTACCCATGAACGGTCCAGCGTAATTAACGTGTACGCGATCAAATGGATTTTTAGCGGGTTCCCACTGATGTAAAGACTCTTTTGCAGGGTTATTTCGTAAATTGTTGCACTGCATACAGTTTTTGCAGGTTTCTCCAATGTCAAGATCAATTCTTGGCCACCAGCTATAGCTACGAGCAAGTGCTTTCATTTTTACAATGCCAAAATGAAAAGCATGTAAATCTTGTAAAACTTTTTTGTGTAAACTAATATATGAATATCAATTTTATGATTTCTAAAAATTCAACTATTCAATCTGTGAAATTAACTGTTTTGCCAGTTCTTAATCCGTATAATAATTGTTTTAAAGAATTATCTTGACTAATTTTCTTCGAAAGTATTTTGGATGTTATTGGTAATGCTTCTATCTGGATAATCTCGAAAAAATCATTCTCATCTGTTCAGAAAATTGTTTAGAACGAACAGGTAAGCAAGATAATGCATCAGCATTAGTATGGGCTTTCGATCTTCTGTAACGAATAAGTATAATAAGTATACAACGTCATGCGAATAAATATTTATTGGCCAAATTTTTTAACTTCGTGTTAATGTTTAAGAAGCAGATTGTAACGGCCCCATTAAGATATCTGTAAGAAAGTACTGCACTAGCGACATAAGGACTTGGATCTGTTGCAAGAACTAAAGATAATTCGGGATCGAAATGTGCTAAAACACGATTAGATTGAATTTCCTTTTTAATTAATCGAAAAATTCTTGGCATTTTTTATTCCATTTGAAAAGAACGTTGTTTTTTAATAAATAGTGTAGGGGATTTAATGTAGCATTTAAGTTTTCGAAAAATCAACCGTAGTAATTTACTAACCCGATAAAAGCTCGAAATTCAGTTATATTTGTAGGAATGGGTGCTTTTTGTATTGCATCAATTTTCGTGGTACCTTTATGAATACCCATTTTATCAATTTTGTACCCGCAAGATTCTATTTCATTCTGCATAAATTTGCATTTACCTAAATTCACCCTCATATTGTAAGCTGCTAATCTTTGAAAAATTTGCTCTAACCTTGGTAAGTATGTAAGGTTATCAGGTGCTGTAGCTTAGATATCATCTAAGAAAACAGTTGTTTCCGGAATATCTTTCAAAATGTTCTCAATTTCTTTTTGTTAGATAGTTGGTGCACTGGCTATACCGAATATTTAAGGTGAGTAAATTTCTGTTCTCTTTTTTAACTTCTCAAGTAAACCTGCGATAAGTCAAGAACGCTAAATTTATCACCACCGGATAACCTAGAGAACAGTACAGTAGAACCTCGTTAAGTCGGATCAACTGCGACAGGAGCCGATCCGACATAACAAAAATTTGAGTTAAACGAAGAATGTGGAGAAAATAATACAAGACAACATACTTACAAGAGTTTCCTTTATATTGATAAAAAAAAACACGTTTGAAATAATTACACATCACTTTTATCATACAATAAACACAGGTGTACAATAGAGTTTACTTGATAACAAAAAAGCTGGTAAGCTTCCGCTGCCATCTCCACGCAGTGTCGGCGTGATTGATCGAGTACTATGTATAGCCCCAGCAAACAAGCTTGGTCACAATTACAGCATACACATACAGTACGATTTTGTGCTTTCAATTGAAGCAATAGCTTTGTCATTCTCTTTTATAAGTTGCTAAATCGGTTCGGGTTACCCGGAGATCTAAAGGGGGCCGACTTAACGAAGTTTTATTGCATGTCTAAAGACAGTAAAGGATAGTTATCCACTAGTAAATTAGGTTTAAGGGTAATTCTAAAATCACCGCAGAGCCGAATCCTTCCATTAGCTCCAACAACTGGTCTTATGCGTGTAGCTCCTTCAGAATGATTGACTTTTTTCAAAATACCTTCCTTTACCAATAGGTCTATTTATATGTCAGTTTATGGTATCAAAGCAAACGGTACAGGTCTAGCTTTAATAAAAATAGGTCTGACATGTCATTTTAAAATAGTACATACCTATCCGGTCTCTGCTTTTAATTTTGCTCAGATATTTCTTTCTTGTTACATAATAATTAATTATTCCACTTTGCATAGATACATTTATTAAATTGTTTATCTTAATAGTAAATAAGTTTCTGCTTGGACTTATTGAGTCCGTGAACGTGCTTTATTCCAAATTTCTAATTACCCTTTCGACGCCTAGACGTGTTCATAAATTGTAATTTCGTGGAATTCCCGTCTGCACTTCACGACTCCCATGTTCATGAGAAAGCCGGATTTACAGTGAAACTCTGAGGGCTAGAAATTTTCCGTTTATTATAGGATCGTCGGTGCATTTCTTTTGTCTCAGTTTAATCCAGACTGTGTTTTAGGTTCTTTGTTTGAGTTAAGCGAAAGTAGCGCAGGGCCGAGACGCGTGAATTAAGGGACTGTTTTGCTAGCTTCCGAACGGTAAAAAGCGCAGGCGTGTTTTTACAACATATGAAGTTGCTTCAAGTTTCTTTCGTTTGAGTTTGATGTGTTCTGTGTAAATTCCGAAAGAAGGGTTCCATTGAGCGTTTTAAAATCGTCTCGCGAGACGGATATGTAATAAAACTTGTAAGCAGACAGGTTAAACCTGCCAATTCCGTAGTTTTGTGTTAAAAGGTGATTTACGTAACCGAATTCTGTCCAGAAGTGCTGGGATTGAGTAAAGTAAAACCGCTCCAACGTTTGTTATTTGAACTTATTCAATTTCGTTACCTTTTCTCTGTTCGTCGTTCGAATAATCATCTTGCGAAAAGAGTGACTGTTACCCTGTGTTGAAAGGAAATACTGTGTTATGTTGTCTTTAAAAAAAAACGTTGCAGCGGACACCAAAAACTAGAATCAGTTTGTTAAGAACAATTTTAAAGTTACTTGGATTCGTTTAGTGGCACAAAAACTTTTACGTGACAAAGAAATTTTGTTGAATTTGGTTATTTATTGCCTGCAACCCCAGGTCCACGATATCTATTTGATGCCTAGGACATCCCGGTGAATCCTTGATGGCAATTTTAAAGAACCCAGGGAAATAGTATGTAAGAGCTATTTATCTTTATTAATATTATTTGTTGTCGTTTAATTTAAATTTTGTGTGCATAAAGTTTAATGTTTGAAAGATTTATTAAAACTTTTTTTTGTTCAAAATTTTAATTGAATTTTATAAATTAGATTGTACACTGAACGTTCATAGGTAAAAATACTAATTTACAATATATTTTACGCCTTCCACACTACATTAAAAGTAATCGTTGGTTTTGTTATTAAGGAAAAAAAACTAAATTATCGTTGATTACAGTTTATAATTGGAAATCTACTTTCTTTTATTTGGCGTATGATAACTTTTCTTTTAATTTAAGAAATCTTTATTTTATTTATAGTTTGGCTCTATCCCTTCTGGGTGGGATATTTGAAACATAATTTTCTCGTTATTTTTTTTATTATATGTTTTAATGCTATTTTTTTTGTTCATTTTAAACATTTTTTTGAGGATAATAAACCATAGTAAAGTTTCAATTTGGTGCTTTACTAAAGTGTAAACTGTAAAATGGTTTATTTGATATAATTGTGTTGATATCTAACAATGTAAACCATCAAATAGACCACTAGGAGGGCCAGCAAAACCTTTAATAGTTAATATCTTATTTAATTAATATCTTTAGCTCGTGAAACTGGCATATAAGCCTTACGAGTGAGCTCCAGCTTGTTTACGACATTTTATTAATATTGCTTTGGTAAGTGAAGGGTGTATCAAATTGATCCCTTTGTTAAAATTTTGAGTGTCTTGAAGACATTAAAGAGTTCAGAGCGTCAAAGTTTAAAATTAAAAATTATCTTTGAAAACTGAAATGTTTATTGCAAACGTTTTAAAAGCTATCTGTATACAGGGTGATTTTTCTAGAGCCACCCATATACAGAGTGTTGTTCATTAAAGGATCCATATACTGGGTGTTAGTCTACGAGAAGCTGCGTGGGCTGGCCATTGGTTCCCTATGACCTTCAGCTTTTGGCATCTTTCATTTCAATCATCTTTTGAATTTTATAAGAGTTTTTTTGTGAGTGTAGCCTTTCTTTCTTTTTTGTTAAGGTAAGTTTAGCTTGAACCACCCCCGTCTTCGACTTGAGCTACAGGATTGGACATCTTTGGCTATCCGACACGAATTTTTTCAGTTAGCTTTGAATCCAGATAATTGTTTAAATAAATCTTTAAGACAGACAAATTTCGAAAAATTAAAAACAACAAGAATTTACGTTAACAGATAAACTAACAAGACAAGAATTAAATTAATAATTTCGTTGGTTTTATCTGTATACGATCAAACTAATGAAGATCAATAGCATTTCGGAACTGAAAAGCTACGTTAAAACTTGCAAATAACGGACTTCTCTGAAATAAATATTATTACAAAGTGTTTCACCACTGTAAAACGATGCTTCGAACTTTTCACTACTGTGAAAGAATATCACAAGGTTTTTCACCAATGTGAAGCGATATTACAGTAACGTGAATCGTAGGTTACTTTTATCCAAAGCAACTGGTGACAAGACGATGAAATACAGGTGCGTAAGCAAACAACTATTTTCGCAGTTGACGAGCTTGATGCGCCAACGTTAGCTTCTTCACAAGATACGGTTTTAAGAGGGGTAAAATTATTTATCGTAATACTGGAACTATCTAATAGAGATCCAAGTTTGTGGAACAAATTACACTCAATTCACTGCATTGGTTTACATAAGATTCCTCTTATGACTAATACATTAAATTTTCCAGGGACGGACGACATTCACGTACATTATTAGATTGAAGGTAGATGTTGACTGCCTTTCACTGTCTTTAGAGAGCGAAGCAGTACAAAACTCGTAGAGATTCGACGGAACGATATAGATACAAGGAACACGATAACAACGCTAGTTCCGTCGGAAGAAATGAAATAATAAGAAAGGCGGTACGGTAATTCAACTGTGAGTTCGGTGTGAATTTAGTTTGGTAGGTCCGCCGATAAGGCGAGATTTGATTTACAAACTAACGGCAGTGACACATCTGGTACATTCCAGGGATTGTCAATAAATATTTAATGATGACAGAAATAATTCGCATCGTGCACACTCAGGCTGTCTTTCACCTACGTGGATGCTATCCAAACACTTGGAATAGATCCCGATATCACGCGAAATTCTCCAAGTCCCAAACTTTCACACACGATAAGCGCAGGGTGCGCGTGTGTTGCTTATTTGCAGCCTTTCATCGAACTCCTGAATTCTCGATTGAAATGAGAATTCTTCAACCCCTAGCAAGGTGCGTCCAACAGATTATTGGCTGGCCGGGATTCATGATATCAAAACCACCAATAAGATAACGGGAGGGTGAGGTGGTTCGACCACAAATTTGAGCATTGCCCTGTTCAATTAACAGAACAAACATAAAAATAAATTTTGTCCTGGCTAGGCAAAGTGACAGTTTTATGACTTCCTATAGTTACTAAGTGTGAACAAACCGCTATGCTATTCTAAACAAATTTGAACATTTACGTTAAATTTTATGAATGATTTTGTTTGTTTCTTTTTTAATCTTAAATGTTATTTTTGTTGAAAACAAAAAATGTTGATGTTATTAAACTTAATAAGTGTTTTCCTCAAAACAATTGTTATGTAAGGTACCAAATCTTTTACACCATCATTCAACCAGTAAAAAAGTCTATCAAAATCTGTAAAAAGCGGGCTGTAATTAAAAAAAGGATGATGACGTCATAGCTCAAGAACATGATCTGTCAAAAGACATCTTTCTATGCTTACAAATGCCTTATTAGAATATAAAATCAACGTGTTCAAGTATTTTTCAAAAAAAAATTATAACAAAATTATAAATTTTGTTCCGAACTTTATCACCACTTTGTATAAAGAAATATTAATTTGTTAAATTAACTAAAATTTTCTCGGCAAAGCCAAAGCTTTGTTAATCTATCTTATGTATTTTGTTATATTTACAGAGAAATTATTTTCAGCGTGAACGTAGTCAACACCACCTTCTTTTTGTCAACAATTGAAAGTTATGTATACCAAATTTGAATAAAATCGTACTGACTTATAGTAAAAAATAAAAATCTAAATTCTAACTTTAAAGAATTGTTATTTCTTTATGTGCATTTTCTGAAATATATCCTAACTTTGTTATTCTTATTAAACACATCTTGGTTTATGTAAATTAGAGAGTTTCGTTTTTTCTAAAGAAATTCTTATGCCATTTCTATGCATAGATTCTTTCTTTCAGTTTAAATTCTTATAATTACTTTTTTAGTAAAGGATTAAGGTGGTGGTGATAGTATTCTAGGGAATGTTCAGCGTCTTCTGATACTGTCTGTTAAAAAACATCCTTGTTCTTTGCCCTTTAAAATGACATATTTCAATTTTACCACCTGCAGATTTTTAGGACTAACGTACGACTTAAATACAAAGGAACCGCTTGGCCGCACAAAAGCAAACACTTGATAACTCGTTATTAGTTATAGCTTTGGCTTCATAACTATTGGTGATGTTAATTTTTGCATTTTAAATTGTTAATTTTGTGATTTTTGCGTGTTGCAGGTACGTATCAGTTTGTATTGCACTCCACGTTTTATTACAATCGTTTAATTGGACTATTAAAGTGCATTGAATCCACATTAAATCACACTTGTTTGATTGGATTATTAAATAGTGATGGCTTCCAGCCATAATAATCCAGGGGCGTCAAATCTGGTGATTGAGCAGGCCATATTATCGTTTTGCTCTATCCATTTATTGGGAAAGTTGGCAGTTTAAAAGTTTTTACAGAACAATTTGAACGATATTTTAGATGAAGTACCACTAGATATTAGGCGACAAATAATTTTTCAAAACGATGTATGCCCTGCCCACTATCGGATAGCCGTAAAGGACTTTTTAAGTGCCAACTTTCCCAATAGATGGATAGGGCTGCAGAGCTTTAACTATCGCTTGGTTGCACCCTGTATATTTGTTTTGATTTTCATGTGTTTCTTCTTCCTTCTTTACACCTTGAACTTTGTATATCTGATATGGATTTTCACATTCTGAAGTAACTTCTTGTTGCACATCCACCAACCCCCATGCATGTTCTGCATCAAATGCTCTGAAAGTGTTTACGTAACTTGAAATCTTTATTAGTGGTATAAGTCTCTGGTAAGTTTAAATTTAAAAATGTAGCCAATAGCAGAGTAATAACGTTCATTGCATTCACAAAGAACCGCAATACTACTACTTTTCGACTGATTATAGCTACTTGCGTTAGAAGGTTGTAGACGTGTTTTTGGTATTTTGTCTAAAACCCAATACACAGTTACTAAAAAATTACCTCATCCTTGGGTGTATGTGCATACGCGTGCATTATTCTAACAATAAAGAATCCATCCCGTTTTTATGTCTAACAGAGAATCTTTAATGTCTCGAGAAATAATCAAAAACTACGATCTACATAATCTTTTACATTAAAAACTCAAATAAAAATGTGTCGAAAGCGCAAATTTTAGAAAATCTGCTTTTTTTCGAACGAGCACGAATTTTGGAAAAAAAACAGAACGCATCTAATTCTCAAAATTACATAGTAAGTAACCGCAAAAAAATCAGCAGAAAAATGAAAAGTACAAGAAGGGAATGGGTCTTGAAAGGTAAGGGTCGAGGGTGAACGTAAACAAAAACTTTCTTTGTACTGCTTGATAGGAGATAAAAAGTTATGAAACATTGCAATTCGAACCATCTCGATATCTACTACTGCTTGAGAGTTATACTGGATCTTCGAGGGTGGCTCTTACTTCCTTTTGACCCGTACTACTTATACACCAAGTTAAAAAAAACGGTGAGGTACAGTTCTTATGCTTCTTATAAGTAACTAAATGTAATAAGCATTTATGTTAAATAAATAAAAGAGTGGCAGTATTTTCATTTTCACAACTGAATCTTTTGTTTATTACAGATGTTTGCATTAGAAATTACACAAGATTAGGGAAACTAGGAAGATCTGCAATGTGACACGCATTTTTATTGCGGGCTATTAAAGCATAACCCTTTAATCCAAACTTTTTTCCCCACGAGTTTTTCACAATCCAATAATCCTGCCCATTTGGACTGGTGCCGTATCCAACAACAAGCACTACGTGAGTTAGGGGATAACGGCAGTCAGTATCCTCTATAATACCAGCTGTATAAAACTGAAACGGCACTGCATCAACGCCGACTGCAACAGGTCCAACAAGAGCTACTGCAGCTGCTAGATGATCTTCTTTACCCAATTGAATTATAGTATAACCAGTAATATTTGTTTTTGAAGTTCTAGCATCGTAATAACATATACTCTCCGATTCTAAATAGGGATACGCATCTTCAGTGTCAATTCCACCATTATTTGCTATGTATTCAAAAGCTCGTGTCGGAAATCCCGAAAAACAACCAAGGTTTTCTGTAGAGCAGTCAATTAAATTCTGTGCGCTAAGGCTTGTAAGATTACCACTTTTTAGGAATAATTGACTTTCTATTGCCCCAACCTATAAAAAATAATTTTATAAAAATTAAAACATTCTTATAGTTATGAATATTTTATGTAGTAAAATCAAATTAAACTCACGGCGCTAAAGGCCCAGCCAGCCATACAATTTCTTTCATGTTTGACGGGAGTTACAGCTCCTTGTTGTCTCCAGTCAACTTGAGATGGTAGAGTAACATTAACTGGAGGGGAGTAAATGTTAACATCAGGAGAGACTGATTTGATGTCTGTCAATTCATTTAAATATTGCGTTTTAAATTCTTCAACAGTCAAATCGGCAAATTCTGTGACACCCATCGTATATGATACAAGTCCCTTTTCAAACTTTTCATTATGTTCCTTTATATGTTGCAAGTTTTGTGCAAAAACTTTAGATCGTTCAGTTTCTTCTAAATTGTTTTCATAGACCTTTTCATGATTTAACTGTGGCAAAGTAATAATGACAACAAACACTTTTTTCTTTTTAATTAGAAACGTACCTTAAATGCGTTCCACTGATTTTCGAAATCATCTACTGGTAAAGTATAAGCAAATGCTACTGTAGTAGTTAATAGTATTAGAATCCTCATAGTTAATCTGGAAAATAAAAAACGAATTTAATGTTTACTTTTTTCAAAAAACACACCACAATTGTATGGTATTACCTGATTCTAGATAATGAGTGAAAAGTAGGTTAGGTAAAAGAAATCCCACAGTACAAAATTTGAGGATTTCTTTATTTGATAAAGTAAAGAAATTTCCTCTTGAATCCATATTTATAGTCAGTGAATTTAGCACTAAATTTTGCAACAACATGAGTTTTAAATTTATTAAGAGGAATATCTATATTCGTGTCATGCATTAAGATCACGAATGGTAATAAAAGGAAATTTTTAATGCTTTAGCGTGTCTTCGGTTTTTGTAATTTTAAAGCTAATAAAACATAAATTTTTATGTAATAGTTATTTTACGATTTGCTTATTTAATCAAGAATTTAACATAGCATTAAGAAAAGTAGATTATAACTGTTATAATAATTTGCATAATCGTTATACGGTATTCTAATACCTGTGGTGACAGCCAAATATCTTCTTACTGTTATAAGACAAACTGCTATAAACACATTTAATAGGTATTAATCAGAAGTGCTGGAAGTGTTTGAAAATAGAATAGTAGTTATACACCTAGCTGTTTAATAATGACTGCAAATCAGTATTATAAAGGTAATGGCTTATGTTTAATAATGGTTATGATTCGATATACTAAATAAAGAAATGCAGAATGATCTAAAAGCAATTTATTAACAAACATACAACGTGGAACAAAATACAGCTTGTAACACAAACTCATAAATGTTCATATACTAATTTATCTGAACAAAATTTCTCACATGTAGTTATCCTATTGATAATGAATTATGGTTGAGAGTAACGATAAAACACAAAAAGACACTCAAAGGTTGCTTTTCCACCTTCCACCGCTCAAATAAAAAATTGCACCACTATGCACCAATATCTTCAGGTTTCTGGAAATCCGATTATTGGATAGTGACATTCTGTGTGACATGTTGTACATAATTATTAAAATATGTAAACTTCGGGACTATCTCTAGAAGGCAACATTCATAATAAATACATATAATTGAAATGTGTGAAATTAAACCTACCGTCGGAATCTTAGGTGATTTCAGATTAACAAACTTTAAGTCTCATAGTTATCAATCGCTAAAATACATGCAAGTTCAACATGGCAGCTACCAATTCACTAACAAACGAGCGAAGTCTGGAGTCCTTCATGAATAAATTATTACCACTGTTAGTTTTATAAAGTGTAACGGGAAAAAGCTGAAAAAGAAGCCTAAAGTCCGCTACGAATGGCGGAAGGTGTTCAATCCCGTTGCTCAAGTCGAAGACGGGGGTGGTTCAAGCTAAACTTACCTTAACGAAATAAAAAGAAAGCTTACACTAACAAAAAAACTCTTAGAAATTCAAAAGATGTTCAAAACTAAGGGCGCCAGAAGCTGAAGGTTATAGGGAACCATCGGCCAGCCCACGCAGCTTCTCGTAGACTAACACCCAGTATATGGGTCACTTACGAAACAACACCCTGTATATGAGTGGCTCTAGAGAATATCACGCTGTATACATATAGCTTTTAAAAACGTTTGCAATGAACACTTTACTTTTCAGAGGTAATTTGAGTCATAAACTTGGCGCTTTGAATTCTTTAGTGTTAAGCACTCAAAATGTTTGTTTTTTTGATACTCTCTTCACTTACCAAAGCACTACAAATAAAATATTGCTAACAAACTGGAGCCCGCTGGTCACACTTACATGCCAGTTACACAAGCTAGAGATATAAATTAAACAAAATATTGAGTATTAAGAATTTTGCTGGCTCTCCGGGTGATTCGTTTGATGGCTTACATTGTTAATCATTAACACAATTATATAAAATAAACCCTGTTACATTTTACGTTTCAATAAAGCAACAAAACTAAACTTTACTATAATTTATTATCTTCAAGAAAAAATAAATGGTCAAAATAAATAAAATAAAGATTAGCAATAAAAACATATAATGATAGAAAAATAATGAGAAGATTATACTTCAAATTGGTTGGTTCAAATCGGTTGAAAGACGCAATTGCTGCAAAACTACAACGTGGATTAAAAATTGTAACTGCCAGTTTTCGACCCGTTTTAAACTTATTTTATTTGTAGTTGAGTTTTTAGATAATTAATTAATATAAATAATAATTTTAGGGAGATAGAGAAGAAAGAACTAGTAAATTAACGTTAAGGGGATGTTCAAGAAATAGGGAGACTAACTTTCTGCTAACATTATTATAATCAATTGAAGACATACAATTTAGTTACACTGTATTATTTTCTAAATAATCTACTAGTAGTCTACGACAATAATTGATTTACTAATCAGCAATTGTCATAATGTAGCGCAAAGAAAAAGGAACACCGTTGAAACGCATTATTCAAATCTACAAAAACCATTGCAAATCCTAATAAGTTTAAAACGTTTTATTATTTCCAAAACATGAAAATTCCTAAATCAGTCATTTACAAAGTTATGCTAAGATATGATACCTTAAAATAAGATAACTACAAAAAGACTTCTGACCGTGCATTGTCTGTGAGCAACGCTAATAGCGTTGAGAGAGTCAAGTACATTTTTTAAGACACCTTATAATATGACGGATGAAATCATGACTGGCAAAATGTGTTAAGGAAAGAGTTATTTCTTTCATATCGAAGAATAAAAATTGCAAAGTACTTTACTAACCATACATGCCTGCTGTTTATTATACAAAAAAAGGTACGAATTATTTGAAAGAACAGGAAATTACTCTATATGAGAATTTGAAAACGCTCCTAATGTTCCTAAAGTGAGGGGTATCGAGCGATTTTGAGCCTTATGCCAAAAAAATATTCAAAACGTGCTATTACGCTGGAAAAATCTTGTTAGATTTCGAAGAGTGTTCAAAATAATTCTTTTGTCGACCTTATAAGAAAGTAGGCTGCGGCCGAAAAAATCATAGGTGACACTCTGGAAGAAAGTGTCTTTATTTCTCTCGTCTACGGCTCTTAAAATAAATAGCACACGCGGAAAAAAATATCACTTTCTTCCGTTGCATCACAAATAACTGAATGAAGTTATCAAAAGTAATGAAAACGAGGTAATAAACACACCCTGAAATATTTTGGGAAGAATTGAATAGAAAGGAATTGATGAAGCAAATATTACGAGGCTTGATGGAAAAATTTCTGCAAATGGTTAAGAAAAACACAGATACAATTTAGTAAATGGTTTTATGTTTTTAAAAATATTTGGCCTTAGCATCAATGCACTTTTGCATACACTCAAACAATTTTTAAAGCATTTTCTCCAATCTGAAGCTGGTACCTCAGGAACAGGAATAGAAGAAGTCATTTGGTGCTAGATCAGGCGAATACGAACAATGCGACATCAATTTCACTTTTTCATTGGCTAAAAAGTCAACAGTTTGTGAGGTAATTGTTCGATATAGCTACCCCTAGGAAAGCGCCGTTTTGAGAGCAAGCTTTTGGTATCAGCACGTAGAGAATTACTTACAGAACACAATTAGGTGGGCGGAGGTAAAGAAAATTAATCCAATCTTGGTGAAACCGAACTGAATGAATGAATTCGTTCATGCTTGCGCGGGGTCAATGTCCTCCAGATGATTTAGGGAAATTGGGTTGTGGTACTGTCGGTTGGTACGCTGTCGGGGACTAATAATATTATGGTGTCATGGCAGTCGGTGTGCTTGTGAAGTGTTAAATTCGTCGATTTTCGAAGTATTTTTAAAAAAATTATAAGTGTTTGGCGTCGGAGAGGCCTTCCGCAGGTGTCTTTTGGTTGTTTTTTCTGACATCACCGATGACTTCCGACAAACAAATTGTTGTATACCAATCAGCGTTCACACTTCTTCGATCCTCTAAAGCTATAGTTGTCACATGTCCAAAAATACGGAAGAAACAAGTGATCATTTACTTTGCAACGCTGCGTGAACGAGCAACTTTTGTGGGTTTCGACTTACCTCGGAACATCCAAATAGTAGATTGTTGTTTAGCTTCTGGCTGGTATGTGTAGATTCAACTTTCGTCATTAGTAACAATGTCATACACTGAACTTGAATGACCTCGGTTGAATTTATTCAGCATTTCTTTGCACCGATTCACTCAAATTATGTGGAATCCAGTGACTGCAAAGCTTCCGTAGTACAAATGATCGTCTAAAATAAATAAAACCTACATCGAAAATAAGTTTTTGATACCTATCAAAGCCTACTTAATTTTTCAAAACTAATAATATGCCGCAAGTTAGTTTCTAATCAAGCAGGGCTGATTCCCACAGGCTCAGATTTCAACTCGAAAATTTTTTGTCTTTCACACCTATTGTTAAGTCGATATGGGGACACCCTGTATATTGCTCTAATGAAAATTATCCATTTTCTTATTTAAATCGAAACGAAAGTAAATAGTCCTGGTCTTAACAATTTCGTAAGATATTTGATTTTGCGATACAACTACCTTAAAAGATCATATGAAAATTATTTTACTTGAATGCTTTCAAAATTAGGATATTTTGTAGAAACGTAAACTAAAACAGGTACTTGTACTTGCTGATCAAAATACTTGTTGTAGTAGATCACTTTTGGCGTAAAAATCTTATCGTTATCGTCTGGATCACAAACAATCATCTAACTATTAACACGTTTTAATTATTCAGATAAGATCAAAATATGTTGTTGATAATTAAGAATATACAAATAAAAAAACAGGACAAACTAATTTCTGTGTAATAATTGCGATTTTTAGTTCTGTGTTATCTACCATACCTAGTTCTAAGTATTATGTTACATTAATTTCAGAAAATAAAAATTACACGTCAAATATTAATCTTTAATTATTCTCAGAACGTGATTGTGTTAAGACGGCTGCCAAAGGGCCGCTTTTGATAAATTATTTTTTTTAAATATAAAATTAAACATTTAATGACTCTTGATGATTGAGAATGTATTTTATGCATGCATAACTATACAGAAAAATTCATTAATAAATGTTTAGTTTTAAATTCAAATGAGTTTGAACTTCAAATATTGTTTAGGTGACCAGGTATTGGTGCGTTTACCCTATCTGCATAATTGTCTTTTTATGAAAATCCTTCATAGTGGACAGTTAAATTTAATAAAATTAAAAAAATCAATGAAAAGTTCTCGGCAAACAACATTGGGCCTTATTTAATTCTTGTTTTTAAAAATATCTTCAATATATTGTCATTTTTTAATTTTCCAATTTTATACATAATTATCTTTAAAAATTAAAGTTTTTAAGTAGTTTCATCATATATCCAATACTACACCTCTGGAAAACTGCATAATTTTTTATTACAACAGTGCAAGATGTGTTGCCTAACCAATAGTAAATTTCGTGCTCACGTGGCTTCTGAAAATAGTTGATGTCTCTGTACTTAACATGTTCTTACAAATAGATAATTACAAAAACTGCTTATATTGACTTGAGTGCCAACCAAATATCATCTTCTGGAAATCCAAAAAGTTTTTTTTATTTATTTATTTATTTATTTATCTTAAAGAAGTACAAACAGGTCTGAACCCAATACAAATACTTCCTACAAAACAGAAACGTCATGTCAATTATAAATAAGTTACAAGGTATTAAATAATCCAATTATACACAAAAGCGTGAAAAAACAGTTATTGAAATAAACAGGTGCATGCATATAATTATATAATTTAATTTAATTTAATAGACATTCTGAAAAGTGATAAAAGAAACGTAAATCTCATGTTAAGAGCGGCAAATTGTTGTTAATTTGTATTTAAAACTTGTAAGTGAAACTGAGAAGGGATCTAGGGAGTTACATCTGTGATTGTAGCTTCGAACCATACGAACAAGTCGCGAATTTTGAAAAGGGTTAGTTCTCGAAAAAGAAGGTACGAAAAGATAATCGTTTCTAGTCGAACGGATAGAAACGTTAATGTTAATTAATTCCAAAATCTGTGTACAATCCAATATACCAGTGATCAACTTGTAAAGAAAAAGTAAGTCCGAAATTTCTCTAGAATTGGCTAATGGCAACAGCTCAAACTCAGTACACGAGTGGTTGTAACTGATGGATGGCATATGGAACTTTTTATTAAGATAACTTACAAACCTTTTCTGTATCGATTCTAGCATATTAATATAAGTATTATATTGTGGGTTCCAAACTACGCTAGCCCAATTAATTATGCTACGCACGTAAGCAAAATAAAGGCTTCTGACACCACGAAGACTCGTAAATGGTTTGCAAATTCTAATCAAAAAACCCAAGTTTTTGTATGATTTCCTTGTGATATAAGTAATGTGTTTAGAAAAAGTTAGTTTGTTATCCAAAATAACTCCTAAATCTTTAATGGAACAAACTGAATGTAATTGCTGACTAGAGAGGTGATACGGGAATGTAAATACGGAGTAGTTCCTTGTAAAAGATATTGTGTAGCATTTTTGGAAGTTTAAAAACAGCTTGTTATTATGGCAGTAATCATACAGACGGTTTAAGTCATTTTGTAATAAACTGCAATCGGAAATAAATCTAATTTTTTTGAATATTTTTATATCATCGGCGTATAAAAGAAACTTACTATTTTTAAAACAGCTGACTATATCATTGATGTAAATTATAAAAAACAAAGGACCGAGGTGAGAGCCCTGCGGTACCCCCGACGTAATCACGGCAAAATCGGAACAATATCCGTTGATTCTAACAGCTTGCGATCTGTTTGAAATGTATGACTTTACCCATCGCAGTAAGTCAGAGGGCAGTCCCATAATATCCAACTTGTGTATAAGAATGTTATGATCGATTTTATCGAACGCCTTGCTAAAGTATGTGTATACAGAATCAGCCTGTACACGTTGATCAAGAGCCTTAAGCAAATAATCTAAATAGCTTACTAAGTTAGTTTCCACTGATCTACCTGGCAAGAACCCGTGTTGTTGGGTACAAATATGATTTTTTGTTGTGCTTAAAACAATTTCATAAACAATCTTCTCAAAGAGTTTTGGCAGAGTCGATAAGATGGACACTGGCCTGTAATTCTTAACTAATTCTTTATCCCCAGATTTAAAAATTGGAACAATATAGGCTTTTTTCCAACTCTTTGGAAAAACACCCTCTTTTAGCGATCGGTTAAAGATTATGGATATCGAGAGCGCTAAATGATCCGCACAATTACGCAATAGTACCGCGGGGATACCGTTTGGTCTCGCCCCTTTGCCTATATCAAGCTGACTGATAAGATTTAAAACCTTTTCTAGAGAAATTTCGAGTGTTGTAGCAGCAAGCATCCTATCGTTATTAAGAACGTTTACGTCGAAGTCTGGTAGCTGACCATCTATAAATACAGAATCAAAATGTTTAAGAAAAAGGTTACAAATAGATAAACCGTCATCTGCGGTTGCGTCATCGAGTTTTACTTGGTGAGGTATATTCGAACTATGTTTTCTTGATTTAACATACGACCAAATACGTTTAGGATTGGTAACTAAGTCTTCCTCGGTAGATCTAATTAAATTACGAAAATCTAAAGAAATTAAGTATTTTGAACGGCCACGAAGTAAACTAAATGTCAGATAATCAAGTCTGTTATTATATAGTTTCCATTTTCTGTGAAATTTACGTTTCTCTTTGATCACTTTTATTGTGGATGCAGAAAACCAGGATGGATAATGCGAATGTACAGTTCTTGTGGGTACATGTTCATTAATTATGTCAAACACAATGTTGTAAAAGGCAGCTAATGATTCCTCACAATTCAGATTGTGTAGCTGGTTTTGCCAGTCGACTCTACCTAGTTTTAAGTTAATATTGTAGTAATCCGCCCGTTTAAAACAGTATTTGACCTCATTCTTATTAATTAGTTGATCTATGTTTAGAAATTTCAGGTTAATATCGAGTGGGGGATGATGCTGATCTACATTAACAATAGGGTTGTGACATCTGTGAACTGATTTAATACAATAATAGTTAGAAAAAATTAGGTCTAACATCCTCCCGTTACAGTTTTCTACACCGTTAAATTGGACTAGACTGCAATAGGAAAATAAATTAACAAAATTTGTAGTCGAAGGATCATATTTTTGTGGGTTAAAAGAGTTGTCCGTAGCTTGGCACCATGTGATGGTTGGCAAATTAAAGTCTCCACATATTAGAAATAAATTGTCTGGAAATTGATCAAAGATTTGCATTAATTTATCGCGGAAGGTCGCAGCAGCTACAACATCTCGCGGAGGTAAATATACACAACACAAAAACAATTTCCGTTGCCCATATTGAATGGATACCCACACATCTTCTGATTCACTTTGAAAGTCCAGTATACGTGTTGATTTCAGAGAGCTACGTACCGCAGTAAGTGCACCTCCATGATCTGCTGTAGATCCTGTTGACGATCGATCCCGGCGATACACCGTATAATTTAAATTAAATAGTTCCGAGTCTCATATATCGGCATTTAAAAAGGTTTCGGTCAAGTACAGAATGTCATAGTGTCCATCACTGGTATTAGTATATAATGTGTTAGTTTTTGTGCGTACACCACGCACGTTTTGGTAGTATAACGATAAGCCCATAATAAAAACTCACAAAAGAATATAGTGGTGGATAATGATTTAAAACTTACAGCATTCCAACATCCCTTTCCGACTTTATAGATAAAATTTTTGACTTCTCGTCCTTTCGTACAAAAATGGAGCAGTTACGGGTCCATACGAACTTATAACCTTTCTTCTTGGCCTCATCTCTGACTAACTTATATAAGAACTTGTTATTAAGGGTTAAATGTTCGTTGATATAGATATTACCTCCAATATTGTTGATACAATTGCTATAATGATTTCTGTCCCCCTTTGACCTTTTCTTTGCTTTGAAAGCTGCTACGATGTCGCGGCGTTTGCGTCGGGACACAAATCTAACGGGTTCTCTTTGAGATGTTGACCGCCTGGATTAGGTGCGACGCGATGCGCAGCTTCTAATTCTGACAACTCAGTATCGCAGTTGATTGCAGCAAACACGCTTTGTACTAGGGCAATGACATTTTTGTTATTCTTTTCAGGAATGTTCTGAATCTCTACATTATTGAGACGAGAATACTGTTCTAGCTCATCAATACGTGCTGACATCTCAGTAGTGGCTTTTTTCAATATAGCATTTTCGAACTTGAGGACGTCAATTTCCTTAACTTTAGCTGTTACGTTAGTTAAGGTAATCTCGAAATCGGAAATCTTTTTACCACAAAAGATCATCATATATATGATGCAATGATTTAACATCGCGTTGAATATCCCGAACGATATTAATTAAAGAGGACGCCTCCGGGGTATCATCAGTATCCCCATCATCGATTATAACAGAACTATTAAGTGTTGACGTTTTTTGGCAGTCCCTACATTTCCATGCTATGGCGTTTGTGGAAAACAATTTTAATTCTGCAGATGTTAAGTTAACGCATTTTGCATGAAAATATAACCACATTTTCCAGTGCATTGAAGACCTGGAGACTTCACGTTAATGAGTTTAGTGCACCGTGAGCAGCAATTCGACATTGTTGAAATAACAGAATCCGGAAAATAAAATGTAAACAACTGATTTAACACTTTAAAGTATACAGGGAATGGAGCACAGAATGTTCGCGAAGCACACCTCTGTATGTCAAATATAATATGAGTTTTTTTTTATATCAAATAACTATGAAAGGATATAGTTCTTTTTCACTGGTGGAGTCCTTAAGAGGACTGAGCCACTGGGGTTGGAAATAGTATTTAAAACTTGTCTGGTTTCGAGAAATTTAGATTATTTAACGCACAAAATTTTGCTTTGACATTGTCATTGTGTCAGGTATGTTGAATGTATTTTTGGTATTTTCTAATGGTATTTTCGTTTTAGTAACAGGTACAATCTCAAAACCTTGTAATAACTTTGCTTATTGTCAGTTTATCTTCAAAAAGCCCAAAACGAGATTCTATATGAAATGAAAAGAGAATAATTCAAATCTAACTGATAATCGTTGTAGTTTACCAATGCAATTACGTAGTCCGTTTCCAAACAGAAAAGTGAATTGCTTTATAGTACGTTTGATTTCATCGTTAAACCTTTCTGCATCGAATGTTTCTAGATTAGATAAAAAAGTCCTAGTTGGAAACCAGAAAAGGACCCAAAAAATCTCATTTTTCTTACAAATTCTGTCAAAGTTGTTAAGTCTTGACTTATTAAGCAAAATTGATTATTTGGATTGTCTCAAAAATTACTAAATAACATCAACTGCTCATTTTGAGAATGCGTCTCTTAATTCAACAGTCACCGTATATCCCAAATGAATTTGGTAGTATATCGCCTAAAATTGGCCATGGCTTAAAAGATTGAACGCATTGATTTTGCCAATAGTTTCGTGATTCAAGCAATTTAATGTAAATTAACACAATTTGAATTACCAATAAAATCTGAAGCAACATTTTATAATCTTATAGCACCGTTCGGTCATAAGAATATCCCGAATAGGCATACTAAAGACGTAAACAAATTAGTCAAATAATTATATTTGCTTTGTTTGATTCAACAAGTAGAGATTAGATAAATTGTTTCAGATGTTATTTTATATGGAAAGGTTGTAAGCAGATTAAAAATTTTGACATTTTAGTTCGGCCTACACGTTTACAATCTAAGTCAAGGATGAATGAATTCCAGTACATCGATTTTGTAAATAATTTTTTTTAACAGACTGCGTAATATTTCACAAAATAAAAAAAATATTGCAAAAGAGGTTGCTGTAATATTGAATGATAATAAATAAAATTTTCTACTAAATAGATAGAGAACACTGCACTGAATTTTACCCAATACCTCTAGCCTTCAAAGCTTGAATAATAAATAGTACGTTTTACATACTTATTAAGAATGGTTATGGTCTAGATTGTATTGTATAAGACAAAAGAGCAACTTAAGTACATATTTGTTTATCCATGCTGAGTTTCTCCAGCTGGTGTTGTTTTCCCTACTCTCAGCCATTTCCTCCATTTATCTTTTTGTTCCCACTCATCATCTTGTACGCCTCTCTTTTCCATGGCATCGTCTACTTCATCCCTCCAGGATCTTCTTGGTCTCCCTCGTTTTCTTCTTCCCATTGGGCTCCACTCTGTAATTTTCTTTATCCATCTATTATCCTCATATCTTCTTATACGCCCGTACCACTTTAGTCTTTTCTCTTCGATTGTACTAACTGCATCTTTCGTAACACCCATTCTCTCTTTAATTTCTTCGTTTGGAATTCTATCCGTTCTTATTACACCACAACACCTCCTCCAATATCCCACCTCTACAACGTTTATTTTTGATCTGTTTCGCTTGTTCACTACCCAGATTTCCTTGCCGTGTGTCACAATGCTTTCTATTATTGATTTTATATCATTGTTTTAATCCTTCTTCTTATATGTTTGTCCCACAGAATCGGATTCAGATGTTTTATGCCAACCTGGATTTTATATCTTCTTCTGATGTTGCATTCTCAGTTATAATACTTTTCAAATATTTGATTTTTTCTACTCTTTTTATTGTTGTGCTTTCTTCTAACTCCAGATTTTCCGTTGCGTTTTCTTTCGTTGTTAAGTACTCTGTTTTCTTGCCGTTGATTTCTAGGCTCGCTTTTTCATATTCTTCTTTTAGTTTTCGTACTATGTAGCTTAGGTCCTCCTCGTCTTGTGCTAGGACCACTTGGTCATCGGCAAAGCTTAGAGTGTACAGTCGATCACCTCTTACTGGAATTCCATTCCGTGACACTTTCTTTTACATTGTTGGAGTGTTTGTTCAAGGTAGATTTTAAACAGGGTTGGTGATGTGGAACATCCTTGCAGTAAGCCTTTTGTTCCTCTGAATCTTGTTTCGAATGTATGCCCTACTTTTACCGTCATGGTATTAGTTTTAGTAACTTCTAGGTACTGAGTCATATGCCTCTTTAATATCTCTAAAAGCTAACTGTATGGCTCTATTTTTCGCTGTCTTGTTTTCTAATACTTGTCTAATTGTATATATTATATGGTCTACACATGATTTGTCAGCAGTGAACCCTGCCTCGTCTTCTGCTATTTTGCCTCGTATACTTTCTTCTACTTTATTTCTGATGATTTTCCCATATAGCCTTCCAATTGTTGAAATTATGCTGATTCTTATATAGTTCGTACGCTTGCGTCTGTCTCATTTTTTAAATATAGATAATATATGTGCTTCAGTTCATTCTGGAGATGGTTCTTTTTCGTTCAATGCCCTTTCGTAAATGTTTTTGAGAATTCTAAAACGTTTCTCTGATCCGTATTTGATTAGCTCGTTCACAATCCCTCCTGGTCTCGATGCTTTATTTATTTATTCTTTTCAAGGATTTTATTGCCTTTTTCAGTTTTTTATTTGTTATTGTTATTTGTTCTGGTTGATGATATTCTATTTCGTTTTGTTAATTTTGTAAAAATTGTGGTCTATTTTCAGTTAGTCACTGTTTGTAATGTTTTCTCATTCTTCTGTTGTTATTAGTTGTATTTTCACTTTTTTTTGAGTTCGTCTTCAGTACGTTTACTGTCTTCTAAGATTCTGAGCTTCTTGCACCACCTTTTGCATATTGTTCTATGTTACGGCACGTTTTCTCCTACCTTTCGTTTTTTCCTTGTTAATCAATGCTTCAGTTTCTTTGTTTCTGTCTCTGTATTTCTGACGGCCCTTTTCTGATTTTGCATTGAGCCGTCTATCGTACAATACTTTTTTCCTTGATTACTTGCTTCGTGTTCTCACTAATACCAACTATGTATCTGTTACTGAGTACTTCCGGTTTGCCTAAAGCTTTTAGGGCTGCCTGCTTGATGCTATGTTTAACATTATCAAAAATTTCTTTGGTGTTGCCGTATTGAAATTCGATTAGTTTTTCGCGTAGTCTTCGCTGATATAGGTATCAGATTCATCCGTATTGTAACAGGTGTACATTAAATCTCATATCTTTATCTGTTCTTATGTCTTGTTTTGTGTTCTTTCTTTTCTTTTGCAGTGTGTCTTATACCGTACCAAAGAAATTCCATGCATGATACTAGCAGTCTATGGTCTGTTCCACATTCGGCACCTCTTTTTACTCTGACGTCTTAGATTTTAGTCGTGGTATTGGTTTTGATTATAATGTAGTCGATTATGAATTTAAGGTTTCTGGATGCTTGAGTTCATGTGTATTTGTGAATTTCTTTATGTTGGAAAAATCCGTTGGTTATCTTAAGATCATATAGTTCACAGAATTCAATGAGTCGTTCTCCGTTATCATTTGTGGTGTCTTCTTCGAAACGTCCTACAGTGTTGTCGTTGATTCTTCTGCCTGTTCTTTTATTTAGATCTCCTGCTATTACGAGTTCTTGCCTGTTTTAAACTTTTCGTAGGTCTTCTTTTAGTGTTTCAAAGAAGTTCTTTTTTTTTGATATCGTTCTGTCATCATTCGAACCATACACGCTCAGTAGTATCATAGTATCATATTTAATTTTATTATTCTTTTATTTATAGGTTCCCATGATGTTATTCTCTTTCTACAGTTCTTCTTGATCACTACTCCCACTCCGGCCTGTGCTTTACTTTCTTTATTTACTTTACCCCAGCAGTTTAATGTTCCGTTTATGCCTTCTGTATCACTTCCTTTCTTCTTCGTTTCATTCACAATCATTATATCTATGTTTCTTTTAGTAAAGTCCTGCATTACTTCGATGTTCTTTGTTCTCCATCTTTGAATGTTTCATGTTCCCAAAATAAGTTGTCTTCGTTATATCTTTCTTTTATGGCTGAGCTTTAAGCTTGGGCTTGCTGTTCGACTTAAAGCAGAATTGCCCAACTAGTATCCGATGGGATTCCCTTCATCGAAGGTATGGATTACTATCAGGGAATCTCTTGTTTGTTTTTTATTCCGCTTCTTATTGACTAGCATTTCTTATTTGGTGTTTTACGTACGCTAGGGTAATAATCCCTAACGCTACAACATTCCTCCTTTGTCAGGGCTTAGGACAGGCGGCAGCATCCAAAGAAGCTGCTGGCGGAGTTCCTTATACGTTACCTATGCAAATAAGATCTAAGAATAGAACAGACTAGATCTATTTTTATTAGTTTTGACACAGCTAAACCTCGTTGCTTGATATCTTCTATTATTTAATAAAAAAGTTAAATCCGAGCTTTCGTACTTTTATTAGTACTTCCTTTTTTAATCCTGTACCGTTTTTATGTTAGAATCTGTATTACACAGAGATTTAATTAAAAGACATAAAAAAAGTTTATTTATTTATTGTTTGTTAATGTTTATTAACTGTCTGGAAATCTTATTAGAATTAGGAGTTTCTTATAGTTACTAAATGTTACTTTAACGTTTCTCAAGTTCTGACCTGAGGAAATAGCTTATTTTTCAATTAGCTTGCATGTTTAGTCTGTGTTTATAAATTGTTTGTTCAAATACAAAAGAAAGCAACGTTACTGGAAGGCATAAAATCATGCTGGTTTTACAGAGAACTTAGCAATTTTTCTTCTATGGAAGCTTAAAGTGAATACACATTTGTAACAAAAATCCGTGGTATAACACCGAATTGTTAGTATAGCATTACAGTATGAACGAGATCTGTAACCGCGTAACGTATTACGATATTAGTGTAACATTCATCTAAGCACTTGTCATTCGTGTTTTGACATCTAAATTTACGGAACAGACTAGAACGCTTTGTTTTTACAGCAGTTTGTTACGGTCATAGCGCTTGGTGCAAATAGCATGGTGTATCGGTGTATGTACCCAGCCTTAGATTTCTGGTTTCAGAAGTAGAAACTATCGGCAATCACTATGGTAAGACTGTAAAAGCCACCCTGATGTGAACCATCAAGTGAGAGCGGCGCCGAGAAGCTAAGAGAGCGTAAGTCTAAACTTAGTTACATGTGGTTACCCCCTTTTAAGGTGCAACATTACGAGAATCGGAATTTAAAATTTATTATCATTTTGTTTTTGGCGTAATTGAAGAGCTGTAAAATATAACTGTTAACTTATTTCTAGTGACGCCTATTTCCTTTCAAGATTCTTAGAAATTTTCAGTCCGTATCGTCGCAGCAGACTCATAAACAGTTTTTATGACCCGTCGTTTGACACTATATGCAAATGAGTTTCAAGATGCTACTTAAGGGTAAAAGTAGTGGTTTGAGTAACTTTTCCCATCACGGCGATCGTCCAATGATCGGAGGCCTGCCGTCAGCTCAACAAGTCACCGAGTTGAGGGGAGAAGACACCGCAATATGGCGACAGCAACTGTTCCTTCAGTTAGTCAAGAGATGTGTGATATCGTTCAATACCTAACAGTTACAATAGTTTATCTTGCCGAATCATTAAGATAGATTAAACTTATAGGAAGTTTACTATTAATAAACATTATTGAAAAAGCTTACTTCTTAATAGGTTTAGAATTTAGTGTGTTATTTAAAGTTCACTGAATCTGAACTTGTTTGCTTATTTTTAAAATGTAAGTAAAATAGTGTTCTTAGGAACGGGATATACTTTATTAACAGTAAAAGTTTTATTATCGAAATTTTTCAAATCACCAATTCACGTTTTGCTTTCCTGCATTTCTAATAATAATATTTGAAGTATAGGTCACGAGATTACTGACCCACTTTAATGAATATCGCTCATTCTTTGTACATGTTTGTTTATTGTGTACCTCTTTCATTTTTATGTGTGTGTATCAATGTAAAACTTTATTTGTAACCTGGACTTATGTTCTCCTCTTTTGTTTATTTGTTGCCGTACTTGTAAGTATTTATCTAAAACCTACGTGTCTCAATAGATGCTTTATTTTGATTTTAATCATTGTTTGTTTCTGTCAATATGCATAGTGAGATTTGTTCCAAGGAACATAAGATTTGTGGGAGAGATTACTACGGAGCTTCGCCTACGCGTACTGAGAGCCAGCCAAATCAGTAGTAAGTATGATGTAATTTATCAACTGTTACAGCAGAACCCTATTCGCCTCCTTGGAAAGTATCTTTTCAAGGTCAACTCTAGGAATAAGCATTTCAAAGACCGGAAAAGTTGGTTAGTCTTAGGATTACCTGTTCGCCTATATCGGTCAAGGTTAAATAAGACCTGCAGGCCAGGGTACTGCAGAATGCATTAATTTATAGCATAAGAAATCAAAATAACCCTATCATGTTTACATCATTAGAATCGTGACAACAAGAGCTATCCAAAGCAATTTTCAATTGTTTTTCGGCGTATTTGAAAAAATGAGGTTTGTGATGGTTACTCGAAACCGAAACGTTGTACAGGAACTTTGTTAGCGTATTTAAATAGAAAACAAAAAGTGGCAATGGAAAAGTGGTTTTAGTTTTCCGATATCTCTTCAAATAAATAAAAGAAAAAATAATAACGAAAATCGAGAAATCTACTGTTTTTAAAGATATCTGAAACTATCCAAGATATCTACATTTTTCAAACGCCAACAAAAAGGTCCTATAAATAGCCAACTTTCATTCCATTTAACCAATCCTGTACCTCTTACCGTTTCCAAGATCCCCATGCTGTGCATCCTTATCTTGAACACACTGTATAGTAAAAAGTAGAGGGAAAAAATTAGATTTCAAAACATTGTGTAACAAGGTTTTGTCAACTATTATTCTGAGAATAACAATGTATTGCATAATATTGTTTCTCGAAATAAAATTTATCTCAAGTTCCCTTCAAACATACTTTATTATGTAACAGATTTATCTTGTACTAGTGAAAATATCTTATCAGAGAAAAGTGTTTTCCTCTTAATGTTAATATATAAATATAATCCCGTCAGACAACGAAATTATTTACTTCGAAACAGTTTTTACGCTTTTTTCGTATGTTCACAATGTTAGCAATAATCTTTGCTAGTCTCTTGTTGATTTGGATTTATATAAAAGTCCTTAAACCTTACGAATATTGGAAGAATAAAGGCGTTACATATGTAAAACCATGGCCACTATTTGGAAATATGGCACCTGTTACATTTAGAAGAAAAGCATTTTCTCAGCATTTGCAGGATTTATATTCAGCTGATCCTAATAAGAGGTACGTATAATTATCTATTAACTCCAGTATAGAAGCTTCAATCTGTAAGTTTCAGATATATAGGGTTTTACCAATTTTTAAGTCCCACACTGTTAATACGCGATCCCGACTTAATAAAAACAATTGCAATAAAGGAATTCAGTGCATTTCCCGACCACAGAACATTTACATCAGAAGAAGCGGATCCTTTAGGAAGTAGAAATCTTTTTGCTTTGACTGGTAAGTTTATTCATTATTCTATTCAGGTATTCATGCAGTTGATTAAATTTTAATTAATAACTTTTAGCGGCTAAAGGATGGCATGATTTGCGGGCAACAATAAGCCCAGCGTTTACCACTAGCAAGATGAAACTGATTTTTGGTTTTATGGACCAATGTGCAGATCAGTTTGTAAATTATTTTAAAAAACAGGAAGGAACAGTAATATTTGAAACAAAGGATGCTTTTTCAAGATTTACTAATGATGTTATTGGGTCAACTGTGTTTGGCATCAATTGTGATTCTTTAGAAGATAGAGAAAATGAATTTTACTTAAACGGAAAAAGTCTTGCAGATTTTAGTGGAATAAAAGCTTTGAAATTTTTCTTAAGTACAATAAGTCCTGGGCTTGTAAAGGTGAGTAAATTATAAGATTACATTGATTAACACATTCTCCATTGTGTTATTTTTCTAGTTTTTTAAAATAACTTTTTTCGATGAGGCATGTAATAATTTCTATAGAGATATAATAAAGAACAGCATTAAAATTCGCGAGGAAAAACAAATTGTTCGACCTGACATGATACATTTACTATTGGAAGCTAGAAAAGGTCGTTTAAAACACGAACATCAAAATGAGACTATCGATTCTGGATTTGCAGTTGCTGAAGAATCAGAAATTGGTAAAAGTCAAAACAGAAAAAAAGCAGAATTAACTGATGAAGATATAACAGCGCAGGCTGTTGCATTCTATTTTGCTGGATTCGATGCTGTTTCAACCTTGATGTCATTCATTTCTTACGAATTAGCTTTAAATACGGATATTCAAGACAAGCTTCGAGAAGAAATTAACGCAGTTTTAGAAAACAATAGTGGAAAAATAACTTATGAGGCTGTCTTAGGTATGAAATATCTAGACTGCGTCATATCTGGTAAGACAAACTTTTATAATTATTATTAGATTATGATAAATAATCAAGCTAAAATATAAACAGAGGGATTAAGAAAATGGCCTGGTCCTTTTGTTGAAAGAGTTTCTGCAAGAGATTATACTATCAAACCAAAATACACTGAAGAAAAACCTTTGCATTTGAAGAAAGGATCAGTCGTGTGGTTTCCTTTATATCCAATTCATAGAGATCCTGAGAACTATCCAGAACCAGAAAAATTTGATCCAGAACGTTTTAATGAAGAAAACAAACGTAATATCAAACCGTTTACGTATATTCCTTTTGGTGCTGGTCCCAGAAATTGTATTGGTAAGTGAATGTGGTAACTCAATTGATTACGAAGTAAAATAAAAATTTGCAGCTTCCCGTTTTGCTCTTCTTGAAGCTAAGGTGATTACTGTAAAAATTATCGAAAATTTTGAAATTGTACCTGTTGTAAAAACAAAGATACCACTTGAAATAAGTAAGTCAAGAGTGGATAATTTACCAGACGATGGTATTTGGTTAGGACTAAAACCAAGAAAGAATTCTCTTTAACTGTTACATATTAATTTGTTTGTTAATGTCTGCGATATTTTATATTTTTAATTACTAAATAAAAAAGTTCCAAATATCTCATTCTTGTCTGTATACAACAAAAAACTTTTATTTTTACTGCATGGTATTACATCAGTAGTCGCATTCAGGATGCTTTAAATCTAGTACAACAAGAATAGCGTGTCGTGCTTTTAGGGTCCTAAATGTAAAGGCAAAACTGTCCAGATTTTAAAATGCACGTTTACTTTTCACTTGACTATTTTGGCGCTTAGAGTGCTTGGAAGTACTTTATTTTCAATGGTTTCATCAATTTTTAAGTTAAATAGTGGGTGTCTGTAATCAGGTGAGTTGAGTTCTTTTCTTACTTTAATTTGTTTTGGAGGAGTTTTCGACGTGAATTCTTAACTTCCTGTATTATCTATTTTCTAGACAACGCCCGGAGCGCCGTTAAGTCTGTTAATAACTGCTTGACGTCTTTCATTGCAACGCCATCTACGATCATGCGAGATCTATGGTCGGACATCAGAGACACTGCTTTTCAATCGACAATAATTTTAGAATCTTTATGCATAAAAGCAGATAATTCATCTTCAAGAAAATGGCAAAAACTAATTTCAATATTATTGAAGTCTGATACCCTAAAAATCTTCTTTTGTATGCCTGCTTTTTTTAGTTTTTTTTTCTTTCCTACTATTTTGCAGTCGCTGGCGCCAAATGTTTTTTCAACTGTGCAGCCCCGGATGTCTTCAACAGTTGTTTTTATTTGAACCCGCGACCCGAAAGCACCGACGAAGTGAGCTGGTTGGCTTTCTAAATTGTTACATCTTTTTTATCCTTTTTTTATTATCAACGCGACATTACTTCCCACCCTGAGGCCACCTTCTGAGCAACCAGGAATTAATTCATATATAAATATATATCCCAAGTCACGATTAATTGAGATGTGACAATATTTCTAATTTGATGGTAGTGATTGTGTTAGAAATAACTTATGTTTTTATAAAAAAAGGTACAGAGATGAATCCAGCAGTCAAATTCAAGCTTTGCAGCAAGTTTTTAGCAAAACGTCTTATATGGCTAGAAATCAGTCAGAAAGACCGACTTCCAGCGATGTTTTCTCTACTTTGTATCAACCAAGAGCGATTAAGAAACGACTGATACATTTCTTGAAGAAACACCACTCCGATGGTCAGTATGTATTCTGGTACGACCGATATGATGAGCTGTTTTAGAAGTATGGATTACGATACATTTCAAAGGCTATACCAAACGAGCCCGCATTGAGATCTATTAAATAGCTTTGGTACTAGTTAAAACAAAAAGTCTACGAGAATCAACGGGAAGCAAAAACAAAGCGCAGAAGTTGAAGGTCAAATCAAATAGCTACTTCACATCTTCTAACATGTTTATCTCTGCGAAAAATTAGTAACTAATATTCAGATAGTAAAAGAACAATGAAATTGTTATGGTTAATTATATCACAGAGACAATCGAAACCAAAAAAGACAGAAGATTTATACACCCCGTCTTCATTATCTACCTACCTAGAATAGAAACATATTTTATCAATTATCACTATTAGGTACAAAATTTAAAAGAGGATGTAATAAATAATAAAATTACGATAAGTACATCTGGGTGATTATTCTCAAGAAGTTACACCTTAAAATATTAAGTAAAACAGTTTCAATGTTATCTCGATCTTATAGATATGTTTGGTATTTTTCCTATTTCTAACATTCTGCGAAATAATCTATAATATATATAATAATAATAAAATTACTCTAACGGGTACTTTAAAAAGGAATGTTTTGAAGGACTATTTTTTTATTTTTATTAAGAGCACTAACAAATATTTTTCTATTAATAAAAAATATCGTATAATCTTTAGTGTGTTTCAGATAATAAAATATTCACTTAAAATTAGGACTAACTCTAACTTCTTTGTTTAAATCCTAACCAAATACCGCCATCGGGTAAAGGATTCAGGTTACTTGTGCTGAAAATAATTCGATTTGGTGTTTTGTCTACCGGAACTAATTCAAAATGTTGTAGAATTTTGACCATTATTAATTTGGTCTCAAGCAAGGCAAAACGAGATCCTAGAAGCATAGAAATTATAGAAATAATATAAAGTAGTGGTAAAGCCATTTACCAATGCAATTTCTTGGTCCGGCACCAAAAGGAAGATAACTAAATGGTTTAATGTTCTTTTTGTTCTCATCGTTAAATCTTTCGGGATCGAATTTCTCTGGATCGGGATAGTGATTTGGATCTCTGTGAATACCTATGACTGGAATCCAAATAGTTGAACCAGCCTCTAAATGTAGAGGTTTTTCTCCTGGTTTTTCTGATTCGATTGTAAAAGGTTTTACTGATAATCTATCGAGAAATGGAGCAAGAGGCCATTTTCTTAAGGTTTCTGTAATTCAAATAAAAATCATTTAAGCGACAGAACTTAAAAAGCATTATTTAACCATTTACCTGAAACAACGCAATCAAGGTATTTCATTCCCAGAACAGCTTCATAAGTGACCTTCTCTTTACAAGAGTCTATGATCTCTCTATACAGGTTTTCTTGTATGTCAGGATTTCTTGCCAATTCATAAGAAATATAACACATCAAAGTAGAACCTGTGTCAAATCCGGCAAAAAAGAAACCGAGAGCTTGAGCAGTTATATCATCGTCTGTAATTTCCTTTCTTTGTCGTTTTGTTTTTCCTAATTCTGATTCTTCGACTACTGCAAAACCTGTATCGATATCATTATTTTGGTTTTCATACCCCAAACGGCCTTTCTTTGCTTCCATTAACAAGTGAATCATATCTGGTCTAACTATTCCCTGCTCAGTGCGAATTTTTAAAGTTTGTTTGACTAAACTTTTGAAGAAGTCGGTAACCCTTTCACTAAACATTTTTATGTTAAGCAACTAAAAACACAAGTTAAGATAAAAGCATGTTCCATTTGATATACAAATTATCTTACACTCATTAGTTTAGGACTAAATATGAAGCCAGAAAATTTAAGAAGTTGCAATCCGGTAAACGTCGTTAGTTCTTTTCCCATTGCATAAAAATCGTTGTTTCTGTCTTTCAAAGAATCACAAGTAACTCCAAACGCAGTTGTTCCAATCACATCGTTAGCAAACCTCGTGAAAGTATCTTTTAGTTCTAGAGATATGACACCGTTTTGCTTTTTAAAATGTTTTATAAATTGATCTGCACATTCATCCATAAGAACAAACATCGCTCTCATCTTGCTGCTGGTAAAAGCAGGACTTAAAGTTGCTCTCACGTCTTGCCAACCTCTATCAGCTAAAATCATTTAAAATAATTTACAATAATAAAAATAAAAGAAAAGCAAGGCCATAGCACTCACAAGTATTCGAAGTATAACCCGAATTCTTACACTAAAAATTTTTGTTCATAGGAAACATAACGATGCAAAAGTTAATAGACCTGATATTAATAAAAACGCACCTTTTAAATTAAAGAGAATTTTGCTAGCGATAGGATCTGTATCATTACTAGTGAAGAATTTATGGTCTGGAAAAGCATCAAATTCCTTTACCGTTATTTTCTTTAACACTTCTAAATCGCGTACCATTAAAGTTGGTGAAGTAAACTGGAAAATTCCAACATATCTAAAGCAGACCAAACAAAAACAGAAACATTACAAATTATAATTATAAGAATTTCTGGATAATTACCTTTCATTAGGATAAGCCTTGTACATGTCATGAATAAGATCGGTAAAACTCTTTCTTTGAAAAAACATTAGAAATCATGTTACCAAATATCGGTAACGGTTTTATGTATGGAATACCTTTCTCCTCCCAATATTTATTTACTTTAATGACTTTAAAATAAAACAGTACAGATAAAACACCAATTAGGAGTAACACCAACATTTTGTACTTGGTTTATTATGTCAGTAGTTATCGTTAGACACGTTCACGCGTAATTGATTTATTGTTAGGTTTTTCACTGAGGTTAAATACCAAACTGTGCAGGTTTTAAGTAGCAGATAATCAGAGATAAGCAATAATACATTGATGATGTAGAGTATCTAGATATTTTAAATGGCCAAGCAAAATTTAAAATAAAAATGATATCTCAATACTGAGAATTTGTGTATAGTTTGGAAGTATTTTCTCCTGAAGTGTGATGGTTAATGCTTTTCTAAATAAATCTAATTTTAGGGTAAAGTTTATCCGTTATATATGTTTTTCTGCTCAAATAACAAATTCAAAAAAGAGTCCGGAGGTTTCCCTGCGGATGTAGACAATCTTATCTATTTTCTAAAGATTGCTTATACCTGTAAAGATTGGAATAATTCTAAAAAATTACGTTACGATACATCTTTTAAATTTCCATTGCAACATATGGAAGAAAGGAAAGAAGTGTATTATAAAGTCAATTTATTAAAATGTCAGCTAATTTGTTGCCACTTATCTAGTGTCGATAATTCCTTAAGTTTGTTTGTCATTCTTATAATGGGTGTTTACTTATTTGTCTTCACAAAGTAGCCTGGGAAAAGAAAATTAAATGTCTTAGATTAATAATTCAATCACATGTGAACTTACAGCTGTCATTCAATTAAAAATCTAAAATAAATTTGTGCCTGTTTTTAGAATTTTTGTTCTAGTGTACAGACAAAATTGAAGTACTCTACAACGTTCAGGCTACTTTGATAAGACGAATAAGTAAACACTTGAAGATTATTATTTTCCTCTCGACAGTGAAAACTGTCAGCTTGTTGCGTGCAAAAATGGGTTTAGTGACCCTTCGAGAATTTACGCAACATATAATAATCGGAATGGCACTTTGCTTAGCTCTATCATCAGAAACGGGGGGGGGGGGGGGGGTTAGGCTTTATGCTCTTCGAGAGTCGGCAGCAAAGATGTCTGAATATTAAAGGGTCGATGGTTGTGGTAAGGAAAAGAAACCCCACAACTAATTCACTTTCCCAGGGTTCAATAAGTGACAGAATCCGGGATAATGCTTTTAAGAAATAGTTCTCGTAGAGATGCTGGGATAACCTTGCCGTAGTTGATACTCACGCAAGTAATAGCTATTGATAATTTCGACGTACTTAGCTGGAGTTTGAAACACAACACCTCTCTCCAGAAGCGGTATGTTTCCTGAAACAGACTTATGTGTGCGGCAATGCAAAAGAAACAACATGTACAAATCACAAGAGGATATATTGGCACACAAATATCTGCAAAATATATAGTATACATACAAAGATTTTAATTTCAGTAAACGTTAAACACAGGAAGCATAAACCTTTGGTTTACATTAAATCTTCACAGTAATATAACACAAGATTTGCAATACATGAGAAAGTAAATTTTATCAAACGTTAATTGAAAAACACTCTTGTATTAAAGACCTTGAATGAAACGGGCGTTGCTTCAAGTTACGTTAGTGACAAAGTATTTTAAATAATATAAAGTGGTAGTGAGCTTATAGAACTAACCTGAGCTAGCTAACTTAATCTTTAATCTAACTTAACTTAAGTTGGCAAGTAACAATATAATCTTTAACTTTAATTTAATATATTTTGTAATGTTATTTTAAAATTCGCACTAAATCCGCCCCTGTTTTTCAATTTCGTTCGGATATTTGTTTTCTTGACGCGCAATATTTAAATTGTTTCATTCTATAGGCGAATGTTTGTTACCATGTTATTCTAAAGAATTGATAACTTTGTGGTCTCGACTTCTGGGCTCCGGTAGACGTGCCTTTTGCTATTTTCCATTATCAGATTCCTGGAACCTTAGTCGCAAAAATTAAAGTCACACCGTCTCGATTGAGCCAGGTTTAAGCTGGTAAATCTACGATGGGGATTTTCCACTGTTTCATAAGAATATTTATCTTTCGACCTGTTAGGGCGTGCATCTGACTTTCGAACCCACTCCAGTAAGTACACATTGCGCCACCGAAGACGCAGAGAGAATAGGCATTACGTTGATAGCTGCGTACTCGAACCAACCTGCGGGTTAATTTTCGGCGTCACCCCTACAAATCCGAAGTGGTTGCAAACCGAATTTAATTGAAGCGATTCTCTTAGTAAAGGAGAGGTCGGACTCGAGAAATTCTTTTTTCGTCGGGTCTTTGTCGTGATATTCACGGAGGAAAGCCGGTTTGTTTACCGAAAAGCGGTGCTTAGAAAGCTTTGTTATGGTGGGAAGCGTTTTTGCTTCAATTATAGTTACGCTGGTATTTCCCAGGAAATAAAATTGTAGAGGGTACAAACGCAATAATTTTGGTCCCGTTGGTGCAACGTTAAAGGGACTGTCGAGAACAGAAACTGCCCGCCTCGTAAAGACTTGAATTGTGTGTGTGTGTTTTACATCTTGAAAGCTCCGTGATCCGAATGGACTAAGTAAATTTAAAGAGCGTTTGAGACTCAAAGTGGTTTTAGTTATTTTTAAAGTTTGTGTATAAACACTTGGATTTTGTCCTTGTGCTTTTTGGTTATTGTTAACAACAGTGATTGTTCGTTGAAACCTAAGTTCCCTTGAACATTGGTGAACGTGAGATTTTGCGTCAAATACCACGTGGATTAGCTGCTGTCGTGGAAATCAGAGACCTGCGTATATCACCTGGAAGGAAAATTGCCGTTATAGTAAGAAAGACCTGTTTTGTTTTGTTATTTGAGTTCTTATGATTGTTTCATTTGATAAAAGACTAGGAGAACGTGGAATTTGTGAAATATTCCATACGAAAACCTTGCTTAGGCAAGATTAGTTTCGTATTTTCTCATTAAATTATAATACTCACGATCAATATTTTTAACTAATTTGTAACAGGAACGTTCCCAGGTAATTTTAGCTGGTGTTTGTTAAATTATTGCAACATAAATAATAACTTTTGACTACTGTTTTTTTTGTTATTAGATATAAAGTTTATTTGTTGCTATTTCAAAATTTTCTTTTTGTTTATTGTAATAACTTGTTTTTTTTACTTTTATTTTCTTATTTGTGTATCAACTTTGTTCTCCAGTGAAGAAATTAATTCATACCCTTTATTGATATTATTTTGTAGTGTTATTTTGTTATTTTTATATTCTTGTTTGTGTGTGTTTAATCCATTTTTATTATTGTTTTAATAAATGTAAGAAAGGTCGATTATTTACATTTTGTATTTTTTTTGTAAGTGGATCTCTGGTCCAGATAAGCAGCGTTAATTTCGTTACTTTGTTCGTTTGGCTATTAAAAAGCACGGTTGTGCTTAGTCTAAATTTCGATTAAAGATCAGATACCTTTGTTCAAGAGAGAAGTAAATATTAAGCTGGTATTTCTTTCTTGGATCTTTTTTGGAAAAGAAGGAAGTTTTCAGAGGATTTCCTTGTCAAAATTGATTAAGACAAATTACGTGTTTATACAGTTTTTTTTGTTTGTGTTGAGTCTCAATTGTGAAACGTTAAAGCGAGTTTTAATAAAGCTTCTACGAGGTAAGTTACACACAGGGTGAGGTTTCGCAAGAAGCCTATATACAGGGTGTCGGATTCACGAGTAGTCGCGTGACCGACCATCAGAACCCTTCGATCTACGACTGCTGGCGCTCTTTTTTGTGAACATCTATTAGTTTAATGAGAGTTTTGGAAATCGGTGAGCTTCTCTTTGTGTCAGATTAGGTAAGTTCATTTGAGAATCCACCCCATCTGCTGCGTGAGCTACGGGATTTAACATCTACCATTGATCTGGACGGGACTTGTGCATACTTTTGAGCATCTTCCTGTTACAATTTATTACCCAAACGTTTTTGTTAAATATCCCTGAAACAATTTGGATATCTACAAAAGCTTTTCCCCAAGTGAGAAC
Organism: Ignelater luminosus; assembly: GCA_011009095.1. Taxonomy (NCBI): domain Eukaryota; kingdom Metazoa; phylum Arthropoda; class Insecta; order Coleoptera; family Elateridae; genus Ignelater; species Ignelater luminosus. The sequence goes on from VTPC01089981.1 coordinate 45,955, forward strand.
TTTTCACCTATAATGTAACTATTAAAACTCAAAGATTTACAGTTACTAAGATCGGTATTTCACACTAAATCCGTCGGTAAATAAAACTATTACGATGATGTTTCTCAACTTTAAAGCTTGTTTCAAAGCCAAGCAAATTTATGGTGATAGACTGTTTAATCTAACAGAATAAGGACCACTAACTGATTGTTAATGGTGACAAACCTTTGAAATTACAATTCCCAACTTAATAACGTATTTACAAATATTAATAATAAAGAGAATTGGCGTAAGTTAAAACTCTGCAATTTACAAAGTTACTAATATTGTGCAGACTTAAGTCATTAGATAAGACATCCAGTAATATATTCACAAATCACTGAACACATAAAGCAGCATTTAAACTATACAAACAGGAAGCGCTGGGCAGTCGAATCCAGTTGCGTATGTAATCCAAAACTTGTTGGTCGTCGGCAAGGCGAGATAGCAAGTATGCAGCTCGGAGAATCCCAAAATAAAAGGTAAAATCCTTTCCAATTGAACGGGGCGATAATTAGCGGCGGAGCAAGAATTTACAATCCGGTAAACGATAGATTAACGTCGGAATACTTCGTCTTGATTACCAAAGGATTATAAGTAAAAGACAGTCCAAAAACATAAAGCGATTTTATTCGGGGTACTTAGAGTCCTTGCTTAGATTAAATCTGTACACTTCCGAATTAACCTTGATATGCTATAATCCACTAGAGATAAACGATAAAATCCAACAATAAAGAACAAAGTTACAGAAAAATGATCGCGCGCAATAATCGCGGTAGATCTTGTTTGCTCGAAGTATAAACTGCTAATTGATTTTTTTGAACTTCAGGGGGTATTTCTTACTCGATACATCATGCCAACGGGGTGAACTATAATGCTATTCGTCGTTCAACAATAATAAAATAAAGACTGACCACACGCTAAAAGACAGGTGGACTCGGTTATCTTGCAGCTGCATGAACGCAAGCTATAAAATCAACAATAATGCATTTACCGTGACATATTCTTTTGCCAGATAAGATAGAAATTCGATGTTATTTTCTTCTAATGACACATTTCTAAGAGAGAAATAATTTAAAAATGTAATTTCTAGACGATATTCTATTCTTTATTTTCAGGGTACAAGAACGAGATGGAAAGACATTTGTTTTTAGAGAAGCATTCTCAGACTATTTTTACAAGAGAAAAATAATAAAAAAAAATTTTTATTGTCACTTTTATTTGAAATGAGATTGGGTAGAAGAACATTTGTTTGTACTTTTGATTTCTTAGGCTGGATTTTTAGATAAATACAATTTCTATTTAAAAGATAAATATTTCTTTTGCAGACGAAAATGCGTTAGACCTTTTAATGTAAGGTCAACTGACGGACGGGGTTTACAGAAAACAGACATCCTTTTATACATACGAACTTCAATTTAGCAGAAGTTATTAATGAATGCAATTGGACATCCGCAGATAGACGTGAGTTCTTAAATTATCTTAATTAACTAACTCTATTTGGCCTACTATTTAACATCATTTCTACTCTACACCATCTTCACTATTACAGCAGTATAAGTGCAAACACTCGACAAACTAAACTAATATAATTTGCACTAACTGTTAAATAAATAACAATAATGTAAATTTTCTTATTTTCAACAGATTCGACGCCAGCGTAAACCGCTGCCTATCCACTAGTATTAGTTCTTCACTCTCACCGCATTTTCCATCCATACAGGACATTCGGCAAACGGGAGTAAATCGAGCGGCAGTGAGTCCTACTGTAAAGGCGTGGTCCTGCGGACATTCTGCCTCGAGGATGCACACCAGTGTTGTGCTTTCTAACAGTAACGTAAACGGTTTGGGCACAGTCTCCTCTGTAAAAGTTGCATACAACTAATTAGTTAAATTAAATTGATAATTCGAATATTTTTTCTTACCATTTATCAATGGAGGCGCAGAGCCACTGGCTCTGCTGCTGCTGCTGCTGCTGCTTACTGTAGAAGTTGAGGCGCTGGTAGTCATCTTGATAATAAACTGCTTGCTCTTACGATATATATATATATATATATATAGTAGTGTAACATGTTGAACTGCACTGAGTTCGTATGTATACCCTCGCTTCTTATATAGCGCGAGGCGCACGTGGCGATAAGAAGATGACCTATTCAGCAACTTCTTCCGGGGTGCTTGCACTCTGTTCAGGCTTTTTCCTACTTCTTTTGTCCTGTTTAGTGTGCGTGACCTGTGTAGGCTTTATTCGTCTTTTATTTTTTGACGAATTATCGATTACGTTTTCTAACGGTCTTACTTTCGAAGTAATAATTTCTTGCATAAATTCTTGAAGTCCCACTTTTTTTAAACGGTATCGCAATGCATCCGCATCAATTTGCTTGTCTAAATACTTGTTGCACAAATTCACGCCTTTCTGATATTTATTTCGTAGTCTTCGCAAATGTTTCATATCTTCTTCTGTATTGCCAAAATCGTAAACGGTAGAGTGATCTGCATCAAATGCCAGGTCTCGTAATTCGCAGCATAAACGAGAGACACTGCTGTGCTCGTCTACTGCCTTAGGATAGGAAGCTGCTGAATATGCCATCCACATGTTGCACTTTACAAAACACTCGCGTACTACATCAAATTAGTTACCGAATGTGTTTTTATATTGTTCTTTAACCTAGTTTTTCCTGTTTACAAAACTCGCCGTCCGTGGACACCAATAAGATTCATTGCCCTCGTTGTTGAACTTTCCGGAATCGATAAAAAACTTAACCACACGCTCCAATTACAACTAAAATGGAGCAAATGAGATAAATCTGCCGATCAATAATCTCATCTTCTTCCTTATGTGCGTTATAATTATTTTTATAGCGGTCTAAATTCCATATTAGAGAATTCCAAGTACTTTCGAAAAATGTGATGTTGTCATATAAATATCTAATTTTATAAAATAACAAAGGATCATCACGATGATTGTTCAAAGAATCACTTACAAAAGCCATTGTTTTGTTATTATTCACCAACGATAAACGAAGAGGCATCCATTCGTTGGGCCAAATACACGGTTTTGATATATTTCCATTTTCGGAAAAATCTATACAAGCGTACGCACTTTGCACTAACAGATCAGGTTTATACACGATTAGTACGTTATTGCTGACTATGGCCAAAGCGAAATACAATGCTTCTAACGGCATCATTTTACTAATGAAGAAGTACGATGCTTCTACTACATTTATAATATCTTTTTCCTTCATTTGACAGCTGACACTACATTTTCTTTTTTAGAAAGGTATTGGATGAGTTTCGAACTCGTGAAAAAAAAATGCCACAGTTGTTAGGTGCCAAGCTTTAATACCACTTAGCAACTCTGACATTTACTAAAACAATAACAATTTAGGTTTATCTTCGTTTAATTGTACAGAACTTTCTGCATGTGTCCCACATTTCATTTGTATAGTTTAACTGTTTTCTCAACTCTTCCTGGTGTATTTTACATTCTTCGTACTTGGCTAAGGTAAAATTATAGTCTATTTCTAATCTCGTCAGGTTATTTTCTAATGTAATGGATTTAAAGTGTAAAAAATCCAGTTCGACTTTATCATCTTGACATTCTTGCAGGCACTTATTATCCAAAGCTTCTTTTCCATTCGCTCTTGCTGTTGTACTAAAGTCTTGTACAGATTCCGAAGGAACATTGTTTCTGCTTTGTAGCACATTTGGAAAGGTATGTGTACAATTAAACAAGGTACAGACATGTGTGTAGGCTGATTTAAATGCATTTGTACCTGCTCATCCTGATGCTTCTTTGATACCGACGTTGTTCCATTAATCCACAGTTGCGATTGAAAGGTTACATTTTTGGCCATTATAAACGGCATTATGATAAATAAAAGTAACTTAATTACTAAGTGAATTTGCATTGTTAAAATTTATGGTTAAATTTGCTCTTCTTTTTAAAGTAAATTCACTTTGTTTCAAGTTAAACTCGCTCAGCTGCTCGTTCAGATTTTCCACAACGTCTTCTTCTAATGCGATTAAGTTTGAACCTCTATCGGTATTGGGCCACTTGACCGTATTGACTTCATATTCTATTTTTATTTGCAAATATATATGTTGTAACATTTCCAGGTAACAGTACAAACTATAAAAATATATTCTAATACGTTGACTCTTACAGTTCGATGATCTATTAACGCAAAACCCTATTTAAGACGTAAACAGTTTTGCAATACAAGGAAGTAACAAATGCGTATTATTTAAAATAAAAATAATACCCTAAAAATAAGAATATTATTATTATTTTCTCTTAAGCAATCAACCAATTTAGAAAGAGGAACGACTGTTTTATTAGAACATAAACACCCCGTTTTATCGTTTTCTTAAAATTACTTTATACTAATACGTCGACTCCTAACAGTTCGATGATCTACAAATACAAATCCCCATTTAAGACGTAAACAGTTTTGCAATATTACGCAAGGAAGTACCAAATATGTATTATTTAAAATAAACACCCTAAAAATAAGAATATTATTATTTTTTTTCTCTTAAGCAATTAATCAATTTAGGAAGAGAAATTATCAAACGACTATTTAATTAGAACGTAAACACTCTGTTATATTGTTTGCTTAAATTACTAACAAATTATTTACGACAGTCTTCTTGTATTTTGAACTCGTTTTCCAATATAAACACTCACGTTTTTAAATCGCGTCAACAATGACAGACGTAAATCCAATTATTACATTTTATAAAACTACACCTGATACTGAACTACCTTACAAAGCAACAGAAAAATCAGCCGGTTTTGATTTAAAAAGTGATAGTTGCTATACGATTCCTCCATATGACAGAAAAGTCATTAGTACAGAAGTTAAAGTTAAATTGCCTCCGAATTGTTACGGCAGGCTTGCACCACGATCAGGTTTGGCGAGCAAATATGGTATCCATGTAGGAGAAGGTGTACTCGACGAAACGTTCAGTGATGTCATACAGGTAGTTTTGTTCAATTATTCGCATATTCCATTTGAAATTAAAAAAGGAGACCGAATTGCCCAATTAATTTGTCGACAAGTGCTCTACCCTGATATCGAAGAAGTTACCAATTTAAACGATACGATTCGAGGAAACGCAGGTTTTGGTTCCAGTGGTATCAATTGATCTTTCAATATTTTAAAACTTATTTCTTTATTATCTCATGTTGCTGTAAAATAACTAAATAAATACACAACTTTCAGATTTATTTCGTTTTATTATACAAAATATTTTACACAAGTACCCGTCGTAAAATAACAAACATTTTTCATACATTTCTAAAATAATCAACATCTAATTCTCTTATCACAAGTTCAATGCTCCTTGACCTCTTTCATCACACATCTGCAACTACATCTTCTCGTCCTAAAATATTAACATTTCCACCTCGATTGCGTCACATCTCACCTACTTCACAATTATCTCTACTCATTAATCATTACTAATTACCAACCACTTGACACTTTTACTGCGCCCCGCTACCGGCGCACCCTTCATCTCTCCACACACCACTTACGCGCTCATTCCACCGTGCTAACCTCTCACCTTTCTTGCATTTCACTCTTTCAAACGACCTCATTACTTTCTTTTCACACCTCTCTCACCTACACCGCTTCTCACCTCTAGTTACTTTCTTACACACCTCCTCCCACATCCTTTTTACTACCTCTCTCACTCACTTTACACTATCTCACACCTTCTACACACCTGTTATTCGCACTTTTATACGTGACCTATATCCAGAACTCTTATATCTTTAACTACTTACCACCAAAGACTTGTTAGAATGGCCAGGCCCGCCGCTAGCCACCTAAACGCCCGTGTGCAAAACCGACTATGCCGCCCCCGCCCCCATCCTCTCTCCCTGACTGGGCTTGTATAAAGTAAAGAAATACTTTACAAAGTCAAACCATTTATTATCATTACATGTTTATAACGTAGAATTTTCAAAAATCAATGTCAATGTCAAACGCACGGCTCTCACCCATTTATTGTACCAAGTGTGGGTTCTTTGTGATTTTACCTACTTTTGTTAAGGTGGTTCGAAGCTGTAGACGTCTCGCATCTTAATTCTGATACATGCCGATAGATGGCGTTGTTATGAGATAATTGATAAAGTCAGTTGATGTGGGACAAAGTACCGGCACCAAACAAAACACGATCGCAAATTGGGCTCATTGGCGATTTTCTCTCCGCTAGTGGAGCTGTTATTCTACGTTAAATCTAAACGGCAGTTTATAAGTTTTTTTCTAAAATTTAAACAGACTTTTAAAGTTGTCAAACTTAACCTAGAACAACAGCGCCTTTAGCGGAGAGAAATCGTTTCTGAGCTCAATTTGCGATAGTTTTTAGTTTGGTGTCGGTACTTTATCTCACAATCAACTGACTTTCATAATTAAAACATAATAATAATTGCGAGACAATGCAAGCAATAAATGTACATGGAGAAAAAAGTATTGTCACAAGAAGTAAACGTCTTTCGTAATGCTGTACGAGGCTACCCGGAGAAATTTCTGCAATCGGGTACTTCCGGTGGTTTCAGTATTGTACCATTGTCAAATTCGAAAAATTTGTCACTTATAACCTATAATTCAGTTGACAGTTCGTACCCAAGCTAACCAGTTCTGTTTACATAGAGGTTTAAAAAAAGTAATTTTGTGAAAAAATGGAACTCTCGCGTGAACATTTTCGAGCAATGATTTTTTACGATTTTCAAAGCACCTTGACACCCAAATAATTCATCGAACGGCTTAATGCAGCTTTTGGTGAGAAAGCTCCATCAAATAGAACTGTTTATAATTGGTTTGCTGAGTTCCAGCGGGAACGTTTTTTT
>VTPC01089981.1:61270-72210 GCA_011009095.1 Ignelater luminosus
AAATCGAGTAAAATAAACATTCACAAAAAGATTCAAAATGATATGGTTGATTGAAGAAATTATTACTTTACCAACATTAAATAGAAGAATGACAATTATTACATAATAATTAGGTCTGAAGGACCCGTCAAATAAATGCGTTTAGAAATCATTAAATTGCAAAATACTTATTGTATTAAACCCCTCTAAACAAACAAAATTGAACATGATTTAAAACTATTAATAAATTTAGAACATACAAACTTGTATTATTTCAAACAAAAAGAGAACGTTCAAAAGATTACTATAGAATTTAAACTACCTATTGTTTCCCTAGATTTTTCCGGAAAGAATACACTATAAAGATACTTTTCTAACATAAAAAAAACCAAATATTAACGTTAAATGCTCAAAACATTTAAACAAAACAACATAAAAATACAAACAAACATATGTAACATAAACAATTATTCCTTACTCTAAATCTGGAGGTCCTTTGAGTTTCCAGCAACTTTTCCAAATACAAAAGAATTGAATTTACACTAAATTTAATTACGAGAAGGCATGGTTTCAACCACAATAAATTTTAAACACTTAACTTCCACAAACACAAAACTTTAATTTTCTTAATAACGAGGAGAATACCAGATCTCTCGATGGACACTGAAGATGGGATATTAATTCCATCAGCCAGGGAGTATGACGAAGATAGCGGAGTCGAAAAACACCAGGTACATAACGGAGATTTTCGTAATGACTAAACCAAAACTCAAGAAGAAAGTGGGACTAAATAATTTCCAAATAACTGGCTCGACACGGTTACTTCTTTACACGATCCTTCTAATGAAGACAGGGACGATGAGCTTGTCGTTCATCTCCACATACTAGTAAAAATACAGGTAAGACCTTTCAGCATATGAATTTTTAAAGTTCGTCCGCACAATGATGCTTCAATATTTTAATCCTCAAAGAGGCCTCCCTCGAGGATTAACTCAAAATGCAAATTAATGCCTATAAACCATAAATCAAATAGAAAACCAAAGCAAATTTACAGCCACTAAAACGTCGAAATTAACCGTGCGCCACACTTAAAGATCGAAACAAAACGCCAGAAGCACCGGGTCCCCTTGGACCCGGGAGGTCGTGGTGAACACCCGCGTTCCACGGTGTCCAAATTTTGACTCCTCAAGAAAATCACAAAGTACCAACAAAGGGAACGGTTTGGCAAAATAGAAAAGTCAGTTGTACACGATATCTCCAAACAAAATACAGACGATAAATTGGATAATGAAAAACTACTGGATATCATTTCTTTACTGTAGAACTGTCTTCTGCCAGACATGAATTAGCAAATTACGAACGTGTTCTTTATTAACCCAGACACAAAACTTTACTATTTCCTAACTATATTGTAACGGCGTAAAGTAAACGATGTAAAGAAATAGTAAAATAAAAGGTAACTATTGGTCAAGAACGTCCCGGGTATTGTAACTGTAGAGTTGCCATTTAGATTACGTTTAAGCAACTTGCACGTAGGAATGTTACAACGCCGAGTAATCTTTCGAGCATTCGGGAGTTACTCTATAGGTGCTGTATCTTAACTATTTAGTTACGGGTTGACGTTCCTTTTAAGTAACGTTCCTGTAACTCAGCATTTCAAAATGAGGTTTCTTCGAAGGCACTTTTAAGTACTTTTATGTTAACTTCATTGTAACAATTTGCACTGCACAAAGGTGGTTACAATAAATGCATTGTAACCGCTAACAAAACATATGTGCCTGAAATTGTTGTTGAAACACAAGTAATTTCTCAGTCCAATTGTTAATAATTTGTATTGTATATTAAAGTAAAACCTAATTTGAAGTACGAATTCGTATTTCAGTTACCAGTTTTTACAAACTTAGAATTATATTTTGAAGAATTAAATACTATTAAGGTTTGTGGATATTGGAAATTTTTATATCACACCAATACTTAATTTGTGGTTGGTTGTTAATTAAATAATACGCTCATTTACAACATATTCAAAAAATCTCTGTAAAATGTATTAGTTTATGTTAGGAGAACAGAAAATAGTCGGCAAGCAGTAGAGTTACTACAAAGAGTTTTTTATTGTAGCATGACGTGTTCTGTTCTAAAAGTAAGCTTTAATTTGCTAATATTACTGCAAAGGGACAATCAGATAGTGCACTTGTTGCAACGAATCTTCTCGGTGGTTCCCCTAACAAGTAAACTTGCAGTAAGTTGACGGTTGTGTGACTTCTAAAGAACATAAAAATGTTTAGATACGGCTTCATATCAACTCAAACGATACTACATAGTTACCTGACCCAAAAATGCCTTTAAAATAGTTAAAGAGAAGTAACAGAACGGTATGAATAAAATTATAGTTAACAAATAGTAAGATTGCTGTAGTAAAGTAGTAAACTTTTGTTGTCTGGGAATATACCATACCGTGTAACGTAACCTTATGAACTCTAGTTTAACTAAGACGCTACTGGTCTTAGGCCGGCTAAACTAAACAGTTGGTGGCCTTGAGTGAGGATAAGAAGGAGTAATACATTCAATAAAACACAAAATTTTATATTATATATTGTAGTAAGAAAGAAACACATACACTCACTAAGGCTAACTAAGTAATTTTAATTAATAAAAACAAAATACATAAAAACTTAAACTTAAAAAAAAGATAAATCAGAACACTAAAGTAATACGTCTTATCGTCTTCGTCTTCAAAAGCACACTCCCCGTGTCGTTTGTTTTTTAAGCGCTCTTGTATTTTTTTACGGCTGTGGCCCCATTCTCACAAGTGTAATTAATAAATAAAAATTCCTCATTTACGCATAGGTCGATAAAGTTGATTGGCCTCAACTTGAAATTGATTATTCCCAGTTTGAAGTTGATTATTACCAATTTGAAAATAATTACTCCCAATTTGAAAATGATTATTTCCATTTTGAAATTGATTGTTCCCAATTTGAAGTTGAAAAGATATATGTAGTGGAGAGATAAAATTGAATTACTCTGCAACAGGCTATTTTGATAAGACGAATAAGTAAACACTTGAAGATTATTATTTCTCTCTCGACAGTGAAAGCTATCAACTTGTTACGTGCAAAAATGGGTTTGTGACCCTTTGATAATTTACGCAACATATAATAATCGGTAAGGCACTTTGCCTAGCTCTATCATCAGAGACGGGACGGGTTCTAAGGGTCTTATGCACTTCGAGAGTCGGCAGGAAAGATTTCTAAATATTAAAGGGCGCCAGTTGTGTCGATGGTTGTGGTAAGGAAAAGGAACCCCACAACTAATTCACTTTTCCAGGGTTCAATAAGAGACAGAATCCGGGATAATGCTTTTAAGAAATAGTTCTCGTAGAGATGCTGGAATAACCTTGCCTTAGTTGATACTTTTGATAATTTCGACGTACGCAACTGGAGTTCGAAACACGGCAGCTCTCTGCAGAGGCGGTATGTTCCCTGAAACAGACTTATGTGTGCGGCAATGCAAAAGAAACAACCTGTACAAATCACGAGAGGATATATTGGCACACAAATATTTGCAAAATATATATACATACAAGGATTTTAATTTCAGTAAACGTTAAACACAGGAAGCATAAGCCTTTCGTTCACATTAAATCTTTACAGTAATATAACACAAGATTTGCAATATATGAGGAAGTAAATTTTATCAAACGATAATTGAAAAACACTCTCGTATTAAAGACCTTAAATGAAACGGGCGTTGCTTCAAGTTACGTTAATGGCAAAGTAATTTAAATAATACAAAGTAGTAGTGAGCTTATGGAACTAGCCTGAGCTAGCTAACTTAATCTTTAATCTAACTTAATTACAACAAAGTCTGAATCAGTTGAAGTTGCCAGGTAGCAATATAATCTTTAACTTTATTTATATTTATTACCCAAACGTTTTGTTAAATATCCCTGAAACAATTTGGATGTCTACAAAAGCTTTTCCCCAAGTGAAAACTTTTCACCTATAATGTAACTATTAAAACTCAAAGATTTACAGTTACCAAGATACGGTATTTAACACTAAATCCGTCGGTAAATAAAACTATTACGATGATGTTTCTCAACTTTAAAGATTGTTCCAGAACCAAGCAAATTTACGGTGATAGACTGTTTAATCTAACAGAATAAAGACCACTAACTAATGGTTAAAGTTGTGACAAACCTTTGAAATTACAATTCCCAAATTAATAACGTATTTACAAATATTAATAATAAAGAGAATCGGCGTATGCGTATCAACGTGAAACTCTGCAATTTACAAAGTTACCAATATTGTGCAGACTTACGTCGTTAGATAAGACATTCAGTAATATATTCATAATACACTGGACACATAAAACAGCATTTGAAGTACACAAATAGGAAGCACTGGCTATAATCCACTAGCGATAAACGATAAAATTCGAGAATAAAGAACAAAGTGGACCTTATGAAGGAAAATGATCGTGCGCGATAATCGCGGTAAATCTTGTCTGCTCGAAGTATAAACTGCTAACTGATTTCTTTTAACTTAGAGAGGGTGTTTCTTACCCGATGCAGCATCATGTCAACGGGGTTGTTTTCACACGCTAAAAGACAGGTGGACTCGGTTATCTTGCAGTTGTATGAAGGCAAGCTATAAATTCAACAATAATGCATTTAACGTCACATAATTGTTTGCGAGATAAGACAGAAATTTGATGTTATTCTCTTCTAATGAAACATTTCTAAGAGACAAATAATTTAAAAATGTAATTTCTAGACGATATTCTATTTTTTATTTTCAGGGTATAAGAACGAGATGGAAAGACAATTACTTTTACAGAAGCATTCTCAGACTATTTTTACAAGAGAAAAACAATAAACAAAAATAATTTCTATTGTTACTTTTATTTGAAATAGGGTTGGGTAGAAACTATGACAAAAAACTAACGGATAAATCTGGGGATAGAAATACGATGACGGAAATGGCAAAGAAAATGAAATGGAATACAGGAAAACAAGCAGTAAATAAATATGAAGTAAAAGCAGCAAATTTAACAAGAAAAACTAAAAAAATAAAGCAGAGTAAAAACATAATAAAAGTGGGTACATGAAAACAACTAAATGAAGTAGCAAAGAAATATGGGGTAGACATTGTGGCATTGCAAGAAATAAAGCAAAGAGGTAACAATACAGTAGAAATAGGAGATTACATAATTTTAAGCAGTGGATGTGAGCAGAAGATTTTTGGCATGGATTAATGGTACATAAAAAATGGAAAAATGTTACAAAGAAATTTGACGCTATTTCGAATCGAATGTGTTGTATACGATTGAATATCAGTTTGATAAATGTGCATGTTCCGACCGAAGAAAAAAATAATGAAGAAAAAAGTTAATACTACGAAAACTTAAAAGAGATCTTCACAATGATTCCAAACTACGATTTAAAAATAGTTTTAGGAGATTGTAATGCTAAAGTGGGGCAAGAATACATTTACAAAATGGTGATAAGGAAGCACAGTCTACATAAAAGTAGTAATCAGAATGGAGAAAAACTAATAGAGTTCGCAATAGAGCATAATTTGAAGATAATGGGAACAGTATTTGCTCATAAGAAACTACACAAAGGCACTTGGATATCTCCAGATGGCGAGACACTAAACCAAAGAGAACACTTTTGGTAGAAAAGCAACATATAAGTAGTGTCATAGATGTCAGAGTATACAGAGGGGCAGATATGGATTCCGACCACTTTCTTAATGTGATGACACTGAAAAAGAATATACCTATAGAAAGGAAAGCAGAAAAAAAGGAGTAAGATACGATATGGAACTGTTTAATAATGGAGAAGTAGTTAGGAATTACCAGGACCACATTTAACAGAAGCTGGTAGAAGGAATAAACGAAAGCAATTTAAATGAAACATGGGAGAGAATGGAAAAAGCTGTTTTATATGGAGCAAGGTGTATAGTGAAAAGAGTAGAAGCTAGCAAGAAAGGAAAATGGTTTGATAAAGAATGTAGACAATGTTTAAATGAGAAGAGAAAAGTAAGATTAAAATTACTAAACAATCCCTCAGATAGTAACAAAGAGGTATGGAAAGAAGCTAAGAAGAATGTTAAAAAAGTATGTAGAAAAAAGAAAAAGAAATTCTTAGAGGAAAACATAGAAAAGATGGAAAGGGAATTTATAAAAAAAGATAGCAGAAGATTTTATAAAGAAATAAGAGAAGAAAGAAAAGGATATCAAACAAAAATACTTTTTATTGAAGACAAAGAAGGAAACCTAATGGGTGATGCAGAAGAAGTAAAGGTAAGATGGAAGGAATATTTTCAAGATGTATTTGGAGAAGATCCTAGTGACGATCAGCAATAAAGTAAACAAGAGGGTGGTAAAGAAAGAAATGAAACACAACCAGAGGAGAAAGAAATAAAAAAAAGTTATAATGGGTTTGAAAAAAAAAGAGCCCAGAAAAAAATAGTATTACTGTAGAAATGATTAAGTTTGGAGGAGAAAGATTACAGCAGGAAATCATAGAAATAATAAATATAGTATGGGACACAGAAGAAATGCCAAAGAAATGGGAAGAGGCAGTGATACATCCACTTCTGAAAGGAGGGATAGCAAAAAGTGTGAAAATTATAGGGAGATTGCACTTCTAGATATAGTATATAAAAAACTAATAAAAGATAAGCTACAAGCACATATAGAAGAAATAATAGGAAATGTCAGGCCGGTTTCAGAAAAGAAAGATCAGTTATAGATCAAATTCATATAGAAGCCTGTATGGAACATAGAATAGGTTTCTATATCGTTTTTATTGATTTTACCAAAGCATACGATAAAATAAAACGGGACCAAATGTACAACATTCTTAGAGAATTTAACATTCCTCCTAAACTAATTAAACTGGTTAAGATGATACTAAACAGTGTCCGATATAAGATAAGAGTAAATGGAACATTAACAGACAGCTTCCCAGTGAATAGAGGTTTACGACAAGGCGACCCACTATCAACAGTTTTATTCAACTTCGTTCTAGAGAAGGTGATAAGAGAAAGCGGAGTACAAACAGAGAAAACAATTTACAACAATAGAATTGCATACGCTGACGATGTGGCTATACTAGCAAGAACAAAAAATGAACTTACCGGGGCTATAAGAAACAGAGAGCAGGTGTGAAGGTGAGCTTAAAAATGAACAGCAACAAAACAAAATATCTGGAGATGGAAACAACATGGAGAAGAGAAAGAAGTGATAAAATAGTGTTACACGAGATCGAGACCTAGAAAAAAATGGAAATTCTTCGAGTGGACAAATACAAATACTTGGGGTTCATTATTTATGAAACATGGGGAAATGAAGAAGAGATTAAAGAAAGAATTAGAACAGGCGCCGCATGTGCAAGTGCTTTGATAAAAACATTGAGATCCAAAACAGTGTCGAGGAATGCAAAGTTAAGGATTTACAAAACAGTGATAAGACCTATAGTATTGTTCGCGAGTGAAATGTGGGTGATAACAAAAAAGATGGAAATCAAGTTGCAAGTTTGAGAACGAAGGATGTTAAGAAGGATTTTTGGTGGGAGGAAGATAGAGGATGGGTGGCAGAGGACAAACGAAGAGATCTACGAACTGTTTAAAGAGCCTAAAATAACATCAGCTATCAAAGCACAAGGAATACGATAGTTAGGACATATTTGGAGAAGAGAAGATGGCAGGATAGTGAAGAATGTGCTAAAAACAGATTCACTCGATAATAGAGGAAGAGGTAGATCAAGAATTAAATGGTTCAAACAAGTGGAAGAGGATCTAGAAAAAATGAGTGTCCAAAGGTGGCGTCAAAAAGCAATAGTGAGAAAAGAATGGAGGGACATAGTCCAAAAAGTCTTGGGTCAATAGGCCTGTTGTGCTCTATATATAGGGTTGGGTAGAAAAACATTTGTTTGTATTCTTGATTTCTTAGATATGATTTCTATTTAAAAGATAAATATTTCTTTTGCAGACGACAATGTGGTGGACCTTTTAATATAAGGTCAGCTGACGGACGGGGTTTACAGAAAACAGACATCCTTTTATATATCCGGACTTCAATTTAGCAGAAGTTGTTAATAAATTTGCATAGACTTCCGCGGATAGACGCGAGTTTTAAAATTATCTTAACAAACTAACTCTAGTTGGCCTACTACTTAACATCATTTCTACTCTACACTATCTTTACTAAATATAGCAGTATAAGTGCAAATACTTAACAAAGTAATATAATTTTGATTAGCTGTTAAATAAATAACAATAAACAAAATGGAATAATTAAAGAAATAAACAAATACAACAGTAACGATATGATTCTTCAGCGAAGAGGTAGTGGCTATTAAAGAAAGATCTAATTGAAAATAGCAATTTATTCACCAATTATATAAATAATTATAAGAGAGCGCAACATCTGACTGTATCAAGAGGAAATGCCGCAAAACCGGGCAAACCTTCTGTTTTGGTGGATTCCAACTTCCTTTATGTATAAAGCTAAGTTGGATAGATCCCAGTTTCATACTTTCGACGTTGTAAAACTCTTTTTTTCGCTCATACTATTTACTTAAACGTAAATGGCAGTTCAATGTTTCCCGGAGAATTTTTCCTGTATTACTTTACCTTTTTACACTATGCGCTGTTGTGTAAATTCCATAACCTCGGTTTTCGAGCATTCATGCGAATTGACTTTTATTTTATTGAGCAAAAATTACATTGTAGGTAAAACCGAAACATCGGAAAGCGGATCCATTTGAACTTAGACTAAAGGACATCAACAAGTACAAATAAGGAGACAACAAAGAATACCTACTGCTGTTATAAATGAATTAGTTGATAATCTGCACTTCAGTCGACAAAATAATATAAGATACTTTTAATAGAAAAAACAGGAGTTTTTGGTTTTTTGGGAAGAGTTAGAAAAGCTTCTTTTCTTAGTGATTGCTTTTGTTGTATGAAGGATACTGCTACGCACGTTTTTAGTTTCTTTCGTTTAGGTTCCACATTAATTATTCATGCACGAAGAACTCATACGCACTTCACACATTTTCATTTTCTTAGTGGCCAATAAGGAAAGACTCCTTTCGTAGTTCCGAAAAATATTTCTGCCAACTCTTGCGTTTTCAACTCTTTTTGTTGGCGTTCGTTTTGATTAATATAAAGAAACTACTTTTCGCTCCTTTTGACCTTCTTAAAGATGAGTTGACTAAACCTTCGATTTTGGTGGTTGGTTTTGATGTATGAAAAGTATTTCAGGTAAATTCAAGTTTTTTCCATTTAGTCTTTAGGATGATTATGAGAAAAGCGGTTCTTACCTTTTTTATCGTCTTAAGGGCGAGTTAGGAAAAATTGTTTGATCAAAAAGATCTGAACTTGTAGCATTCTTATTCGTGGAAATACACTCATTAAACTGTAGATAGTGTATTTAATACTTCGTCGACAAATAAAGACAATGAAATAAAAAAGTGTGAGTTTATCTACAAATTGATATTAACTGCTATGTGTGAACTTAGCGCAGTTCTTATTTGGATAAAAATTGTACAAGTCGTTAATCATGTCTATTAAGTTCAGGACTTGGAAAACGTTTGAAAGCAAGTTTCCAAAAATTAGCTAGCAAGTGCATGGTTCCATTAAACTAAAAATATATTAACAAGATGTAACGGTTACTTTTCGCTTCCGTCATTGAGGTTGATAAGTCACGTTGAGAGATTAATTAATCTTCTTGTAGTTTTTCTGGATTTACTTTATAAATCAATTAGGGTTGACGATTTACATTGTTATTATTATTGTAAGCAGGACACAGGGTATAATTAATTTCGACATTTAGTAAACTTCTTGTTCTAGTCTTAGGTTATTTGAACGGTTCTTAGCGGAATAATTTCTGTTGATTAGTGTTAGTCTTAGGATCTGGTTAGTAAATGATTGATTTGGATTATGTCATTCGAGTAGGGTTAAAGATTTTTAGTAATTTCGTGAGACTTTTGTTTATTTATTTATTCTACATCTTGGTATAGATAATTAATTTAATAAACTGATGTGAAGACTGAGGGTAACTATCAAATCCCTACTAGTTTTTGCTAATTGGGTTTTGGATAAAATTTTTTTTAAAAGAAATTTATTTGAGCATTTAAATTTCCCCGCGGACCTCAAGTGGAATTGTTCGAATTGATTGAGCGATTTGTTACGACGACGTTGCGGTGGTTTGCTTCCGGGAGGACAGACTGTCTGTACTCGAAGATCCTGTCGGTCCTGATTGTTGCGATATTAGTGTTTATTGCGTGGAAAACCTAAATATCGGGGTAAGTTATCTTTCTCTTTGTTTTCCTTGCGAATATTGATAGGGTTTATTTTGTACTTAGCTTTCTTGTGGTAGCGGTTTCTCAACCCAACCTAATTTTATTGGAATTCCTTCAGTGGATCTTTGAAATAGGAAGACTAACCGGCCTTCTCGCAACATATGCTCATCAGGGTTCCGATCTAACTATACAATCACCGAACTTTGCTCTTGATAGCATACAGACCTTCCACTAAACTTCTGGAATAAACATTATAGGAATAATTTAAATCTGATCCAGGGTTGTGCGTAAAGGTCCATAAATTATAGTTAGCGGTGAAATGACCTTAGTGGTTAAAGCTAGAGTGCCTTGATGATGATGTCAGTTTGACAGATAATTATCAGGGTAGAGTAAAGACATAAAAGTAAACAAAAGCGAAATGGAAGAAGAGGAAAGTATGGCGTTCTTTTACTGTCCTGACAAGAGAGTCAAATGTACAGGGTGTCCCGTAAACACCAATAAAGCTTCAGGTATCAGCCTTCTTCAACCTCTTAAGATGCCAAAATTGAAAACACGAATGTTCCAACGTACTTAGATTTGTTACACGAACCAAAAAAAAAAGAAATTAAAACTTGGCAATGCTGCTGCAGGCAAATAC
>VTPC01089982.1:0-43085 GCA_011009095.1 Ignelater luminosus
AAAAAAAACAAAAATGGCTCTTTGCAATCTAGAAAAGCAAGCTGAGAAAATGTCAAATTCTTCAAATTTCGAATACCCATCGACTAAATTTTTTATATTGCCCGGGCATTATGAATAATGCCACTTGGTCCATAACATATACATATTTCAAGCCAACGAGTGTAGGCATCGACCAGAATAAAGTAATAATTACCCATGAACGGTCCAGCGTAATTAACGTGTACGCGATCAAATGGATTTTTAGCGGGTTCCCACTGATGTAAAGACTCTTTTGCAGGGTTATTTCGTAAATTGTTGCGCTGCATACAGTTTTTGCAGGTTTCTCCAATGTCAAGATCAATTCTTGGCCACCAGCTATAGCTACGAGCAAGTGCTTTCATTTTTACAATGCCAAAATGAAAAGCATGTAAATCTTGTAAAACTTTTTTGTGTAAACTAATATATGAATATCAATTTTATGATTTCTAAAAATTCAACTATTCAATCTGTGAAATTAACTGTTTTGCCAGTTCTTAATCCGTATAATAATTGTTTTAAAGAATTATCTTTACTAATTTTCTTCGAAAGTATTTTGGATGTTATTGGTAATGCTTCTATCTGGATAATCTCGAAAAAATCATTCTCATCTGTTCAGAAAATTGTTTAGAACGAACAGGTAAGCAAGATAATGCATCAACATTAGTATGGGCTTTCGATCTTCTGTAACGAATAAGTATAATAAGTATACAACGCCATGCGAATAAATATTTATTGGCCAAATTTTTTAACTTCGTGTTAATGTTTAAGAAGCAGATTGTAACGGCCCCATTAAGATATCTGTAAGAAAGTACTGCACTAGCGACATAAGGACTTGGATCTGTTGCAAGAACTAAAGATAATTCGGGATCGAAATGTGCTAAAACACGATTAGATTGAATTTCCTTTTTAATGTAATCGAAAAATTTTTGGCATTTTTTATTCCATTTGAAAAGAACGTTGCTTTTTAATAAATAGAGTAGGGGATTTAATGCAGCATTTAAGTTTTCGAAAAATCAACCGTAGTAATTTACTAACCCGATAAAAGCTCGAAATTCAGTTATATTTGTAGGAATGGGTGCTTTTTGTATTGCATCAATTTTCGTGGTACCTTTATGAATACCCATTTTATCAATTTTGTACCCGCAAGATTCTATTTCATTCTACATAAATTTGCATTTACCTAAATTCACCCTCATATTGTAAGCTGCTAATCTTTGAAAAATTTGCTCTAACTTTGGTAAGTATGTAAGGTTATCATCTAAGAAAACAGTTGTTCCCGGAATATCTTTCAAAATGTTCTCAATTTCTTTTTGTTAGATAGTTGGTGCACTGGCTATACCGAATATTTAAGGTGAGTAAATTTCTGTTCTCTTTTTTAACTTCTCAAGTGAACCTGCGATAAGTCAAGAACGCTAAATTCATTACCGCCGGATAACCTAGAGAACAGTACAGTAGAACCTCGTTAAGTCGGATCAACTGCGACAGGAGCCGATCCGACATAACAAAAATTTGAGTTAAACGAATAATGTGGAGAAAATAATACAAGACAACATACTTACAAGAGTTTCCTTTATATTGATAAAAAAACACGTTTGAAATAATTACACATCACTTTTATCATACAATAAACACAGGTGTACAATAGAGTTTATTTGATAACAAAAATACTATGTATAGCCCCAGCAAACAAGCTTGGTCACAATTACAGCATACACATACAGTACGATTTTGTGCTCTCAATTGAAGCAATAGCTTTGTCATTCTCTTTTATAAGTTGCTAAATCGGTTCGGGTTACCCGGAGATCTAAAGGGGGCCGACTTAACGAAGTTTTATTGCATGTCTAAAGACAGTAAAGGATAGTTATCCACTAGTAAATTAGGTTTAAGGGTAATTCTAAAATCACCGCAGAGCCGAATCCTTTCATTAGCTCCAACAACTGGTTTTATGCGTGTAGCTCCTTCAGAATGATTGACTTTTTTCAAAATACCTTCCTTTACCAATAGGTCTATTTCTATGTCAGTTTATGGTATCACAGCAAACGGTACAGGTCTAGCTTTAATAAAAATAGGTCTGACATGTCATTTTAAAATAGTACATACCTATCCGGTCTCTGCTTTTAATTTTGCTCAGATATTTCTTTCTTGTTACATAATAATTAATTATTCCACTTTGTATAGAGACATTTATTAAATTGTTTATCTTAATAGTAAATAAGTTTCTGCTTGGACTTATTGAGTCCGTGAACGTGCTTTATTCCAAATTTTTAATTACCCTTTCGACGCCTAGACGTGTTCATAAATTGTAATTTCGTGGAATTCCCGTCTGCACTTCACGATTCCCATGTTCATGAGAAAGCCGGATTTACAGTGAAACTCTGAGGGCTGGAAATTTTCCGTTTATTAACAAGGATCGTCGGTGCATTTCTTTTGTCCCAGTTTAATTCAGACTGTTTTAGGTTCTTTGTTTGAGTTAAGCGAAAGTAGGGCAGGGCCGAGACGCGTGAATTAAGGGACTGTTTTGCTAGCTTCCGAACGGTAAAAAACGCAGGCGTGTTTTTACAACATATGAAGTTGCTACAAGTTTCTTTCGTTTTAGTTTGGTGTGTTCTGTGTAAATTCCGAAAGAAGGGTTCCATTGAGCGTTTTAAAATCGTCTCGCGAGACGGATATGTAATAAAACTTGTAAGCAGACAGGTTAAACCTGCCATTTTCGTAGTTTTGTGTTAAAAGGTGATTTACGTAACCGAATTCTGTCCAGAAGTGCTGGGATTGAGTAAAGTAAAACCGCTCCAACGTTTGTTATTTGAACTTATTCAATTTCGTTACCTTTTCTCTGTTCGTCGTTCGAATAATCATCTTGCGAAAAGAGTGACTGTTACCCTGTGTTGAAAGGAAATACTGTGTTATGTTGTCTTTAAAAAAAAACGTTGCAGCGGACACCAAAAACTAGAATCAGTTTGTTAAGAACAATTTTAAAGTTACTTGGATTCGTTTAGTGGCACAAAAACTTTTACGTGACAAAGAAATTTTCATGAATTTGGTTATTTATTGCCTGCAGCCCCAGGTCCACGATATCTATTTGATGCCTAGGACATCCTGGTGAATCTTTGATGGCAATTTTAAAGAACCCAGGGAAATAGTATGTAAGAGCTATTTATCTTTATTAATATTATTTGTTGTCGTTTAATTTAAATTTTGTGTGCATAAAGTTTAATGTTTGAAAGATTTATTAAAACTTTTTTTTTGTTCAAAATTTTAATTGAATTTTATAAATTAGATTGTACACTGAACGTTCATAGGTAAAAATACTAATTTACAATATATTTTACGCCTTCCACACTACATTAAAAGTAATCGTTGGTTTTGTTATTAAGGAAAAAAAACTAAATTATCGTTGATTACAGTTTATAATTGGAAATCTACTTTCTTTTATTTGGCGTATGATAACTTTTCTTTTAATTTAAGAAATCTTTATTTTATTTATAGTTTGGCTCTATCCCTTCTGGGTGGGATATTTGAAACATAATTTTCTCGTTGTTTTTTTTATTATATGTTTTAATGCTATTTTTTTTGTTCATTTTAAACATTTTGTTTGAGGATAATAAACCATAGTAAAGTTTCAATTTGGTGCTTTATTGAAGTGTAAACTGTAAAATGGTTTATTTGATATAATTGTGTTAATATTTAACAATGTAAACCATCAAACGGACCACTAGGAGGGCCAGCAAAACCTTTAATAGTTAATATTTTATTTAATTAATATCTTTAGCTCGTGAAACTGGCATATAAGCCTTACCAGTGAGCTCTACCTTGTTTACGACATTTTATTAATATTGCTTTGGTAAGTGAAGGGTGTATCAAATTGATCCCTTTGTTAAAATTTTGAGTGTCTTGAAGACATTGAAGAGTTCAGAGCGTCAAAGTTTAAAATCAAAAATTATCTTCGAAAACTGAAATGTTTATTGCAAACGTTTTAAAAGCTATCTGTATACAGGGTGATTTTTTTAGAACCACCCATATACAGAGTGTTGTTCCTTAAAGGATCCATATACTGGGTGTTAGTCTACGAGAAGCTGCGTGGGCTGGCCATTGATTCCCTATGACCTTCAGCTTTTGACACCTTTCATTTCAATCATCTTTTGAATTTTATAAGAGTCTTTTTGTGAGTGTAACCTTTCTTTCTTTTTTGTTAAGGTAAGTTTAGCTTGAACCACCCCCGTCTTCGACTTGAGCTACGGGATTGAACATCTTTCGCTATCCGTAACGGACACGATGTTTTTCAGTTAGCTTTGAATCCAGATAATTGTTTAAATAAATCTTTAAGACAGACAAATTTCGCAAAATTAAAAATAACAAGAGTTTACGTTAACAGATAAACTAACAAGACAAGAATTAAATTAATAATTTCGTTGGTTTTATCTGTATACGATCAAACTAATAAAGATCAATAGCATCTCGGAACTGAAAAGCTACCTTAAAACTTGCAAATAACGGACTTCTCTGAAATAAATATTATTACAAAGTTTTTCACCACTGTAAAACGATGCTTCGAACTTTTCACTACTGTGAAAGAATATCACAAGGTTTTTCACCAATGTGAAGCGATTTCACAGTAACGTGAATTGTAGGTTACTTTTATCCAAAGCAACTGGTGACGAGACGATGAAATACAGGTGCGTAAGCAAACAACTATTTTTGCAGTTGACGAGCTTGATGCGCCAACGTTAGCTTCTTCACAAGATACGGTTTTAAGAGGGGTAAAATTATTTATCGTAATACTGGAACTATCTAATAGAGATCCAAGTTTGTGGAACAAATTACACTCAATTCACTGCATTGGTTTACATAAGATTCCTCTTATGACTAATACATTAAATTTTCCAGGGACGGACGACATTCACGTACATTATTAGATTGAAGGTAGATGTTGACTGCCTTTTCACTGTCTTTAGAGAGCGAAGCAGTACAAAACTCGTAGAGATTCGACGGAACGATATAGATACAAGGAACACGATAACAACGCTAGTTCCGTCGGAAGAAATGAAATAATAAGAAAGGCGGTACGGTAATTCAACTGTGAGTTCGGTGTGAATTTAGTTTGGTAGGTCCGCCGATAAGGCGAGATTTGATTTACAAACTAACGGCAGTGACACATCTGGTACATTCCAGGGATTGTCAATAAATATTTAATGATAACAGAAATAATTCGCATCGTGCACACTCAGGCTGTCTTTCACCTACGTGGATGCTATCCAAACACTTGGAATAGATCCCGATATCACGCGAAATTCTCCAAGTCCCAAACTTTCACACACGATAAGCGCAGGGTGCGCGTGTGTTGCTTATTTGCAGCCTTTCATCGAACTCCTGAATTCTCGATCGAAATGAGAATTCTTCAACCCCTAGCGAGGTGCGTCCAACAGATTATTGGCTGGCCGGGATTCATGATATCAAAACCACCAATAAGATAACGGGAGGGTGAGGTGGTTCGACCACAAATTTGAGCATTGCCCTGTTCAATTAACAGAACAAACATAAAAATAAATTTTGTCCTGGCTAGGCAAAGTGACAGTTTTATGACTTCCTGTAGTTACTAAGTGTGAACAAACCGCTATGCTATTCTAAACAAATTTGAACATTTACGTTAAATTTTATGAATGATTTTGTTTGTTTCTTTTTTAATCTTAAATGTTATTTTTGTTGAAAACAAAAAATGTTGATGTTATTAAACTTAATAAGTGTTTTCCTCAAAACAATTGTTATGTAAGGTACCAAATTTTTTACACCATCATTCAACCAGTAAAAAAGTCTATCAAAATCTGTAAAAAGCGGGCTGTAATTAAAAAAAAGGATGATGACGTCATAGCTCAAGAACATGATCTGTCAAAAGACATCTTTCTATGCTTACAAATGCCTTATTAGAATATAAAATCAACGTGTTCAAGTATTTTTCAAAAAAAAATTATAACAAAATTATAAATTTTGTTCCGAACTTTATCACCACTTTGTATAAAGAAATATTAATTTGTTAAATTAACTAAAATTTTCTCGGCAAAGCCAAAGCTTTGTTAATCTATCTTATGTATTTTGTTATATTTGCAGATAAATTATTTTCAGCGTGAACGTAGTCAACACCACCTTCTTTTTGCCAACAATTGAAAGTTATGTATACCAAATTTGAATAAAATCGTACTGACTTATAGTAAAAAATAAAAATCTAAATTCTAACTTTAAAGAATTGTTATTTCTTTATGTGCATTTTCTGGAATATATCCTAACTTTGTTATTCTTATTAAACACATCTTGGTTTATGTAAATTAGAGAGTTTCGTTTTTTCTAAAGAAATTCTTATGCCATTTCTATGCATAGATTCTTTCTTTCAGTTTAAATTCTTATAATTACTTCTTTAGTAAAGGGTTAAGGTGGTGGTGATAGTATTCTAGGGAATGTTCAGCGTCTTCTGATACTGTCTGACTACGGCACTGAAGCCAATATACAGGATGTTTGGTTTACCGCCGTATAGGGGTGGTAGAAGTCAGGATTTGGAACTTATTTAACCTAATATACTGTTATACAAAGTGTCACCGTTTTTGAGTTATTGCCATTTTTCATAATTTTACCTAATTGGACGTATTTCTCCATTTAAATGTGAACACCACACTATTGGAAACTTTTAATTTGAAGGTAATGATAATTTTATAATCTTTCATAGCTACTCTATCAATCTTAGTCATTTCTACCCACTCCTACAAGTGATTGAATAAGTTAGACCCGGAAAAAGTTAACAAAATTATGACTCTAAGATTTAACTTTTTTTTCATAAGATTGTAAAAAAGAAAAATTTAATGCGTAATTATGTTTAAACATTTTTAAAAAACATCCTTGTTCTTTGCTCTTTAAAATGACATATTTCAATTTTACCACCTGCAGATTTTTAGGACTAACGTACGACTTGAATACAAAGGAATCGCTTGGCCGCACAAAAGCAAGCACTTGATAACTCGTTATTAGTTATAGCTTTGTCTTCATAACTATTGGTGATGTTAATTTTTGCATTTTAAATTGTTAATTTTGTGATTTTTGCGTGTTGCAGGTCCGTATCAGTTTGTGTTGCACTCCACGTTTTATTACAATCGTTTAATTGGACTCTTAAAGTGCATTGAATCCACATTAAATTACACTTGTTTGATTGGATTATTAAATAGTGATGGCTTCCAGCCATAATAATCCAGGGGCGTCAAATCTGGTGATTGAGCAGGCCATATTATCGTTTTGCTCTATTCATTTATTGGGAAAGTTGGCAGTTTAAAAGTTTTTACAGAACAATTTGAACGATATTTTGGATGAAGTACCACTAGATATTAGGCGATAAATGATTTCTCAAAACGATGTATGCCCTGCCCACTATCGGATAGCCGTAAGGGACTTTTTAAGTGCCAACTTTCCCAATAGATGGATAGGGCTGCAGAGCTTTAACTATCGCTTGGTTGCACCCTGTAGGTCTGTTTTGATGCTCATGTGTTTCTTCTTTCTTCTTTACACCTTAAACTTTGTATATCTGATATGGATTTTTACACTCTTAAGTAACTTCTTGTTGCACATCCACCAACCCCCATGCATGTTCTGCATCAAATGCTCTGAAAGTGTTTACGTAACTTGAAATCTTTATTAGTGGTATAAGTCTCTGGTAAGTTTAAATTTAAAAATGTAGCCAATAGCAGAGTAATAACGTTCATTGAATTCACAAAGAACCGCAATACTACTACTTTTCGACTGATTATAGCTACTTGCGTTAGAAGGTTGTAGACGTGTTTTTGGTATTTTGTCTAAAACCCAATACACAGTTACTAAAAAATTACCTCATCCTTGGGTGTATGTGCATACGCGTGCATTATTCTAACAATAAAGAATCCATCCCGTTTTTATGTCTAACAGAGAATCTTTAATGTCTCGAGAAATAATCAAAAACTACGATCTACATAATCTTTTACATTAAAAACTCAAATAAAAATGTGTCGAAAGAGCAAATTTTAGAAAATCTGCTTTTTTTCGAACGAGCACGAATTTTGGAAAAAAAACAGAACGCATCTAATTCTCAAAATTACATAGTAAGTAACCGCAAAAAAATCAGCAGAAAAATGAAAAGAACAAAAAGGGAATGGGTCTTGAAAGGTAAGGGTCGAGGGTGAACGTAAACAAAAACTTTCTTTGTACTGCTTGATAGGAGATAAAAAGTTATGAAACATTGCAATTCGAACCATCTCGATATCTACTACTGCTTGAGAGTTATACTGGATCTTCGAGGGTGGCTCTTACTTCCTTTTGACCCGTACTACTTATACACCAAGTTAAAAAAAACGGTGAGGTACAGTTCTTATGCTTCTTATAAGTAACTAAATGTAATAAGCATTTATGTTAAATAAATAAAAGAGTGGCAGTATTTTCATTTTCACAACTGAATCTTTTGTTTATTACAGATGTTTGCATTAGAAATTACACAAGATTAGGGAAACTAGGAAGATCTGCAATGTGACACGCATTTTTATTGCGGGCTATCAAAGCATAACCCTTTAATCCAAACTTTTTTCCCCACGAGTTTTTCACAATCCAATAATCCTGCCCATTTGGACTGGTGCCGTATCCAACAACAAGCACTACGTGAGTTAGGGGATAACGGCAGTCAGTATCCTCTATAATACCAGCTGAATAAAACTGAAACGGCACTGCATCAACGCCGACTGCAACAGGTCCAACAAGAGCTACTGCAGCTGCTAGATGATCTTCTTTACCCAATTGAATTATAGTATAACCAGTAATATTTGTTTTTGAAGTTCTAGCATCGTAATAACATATACTCTCCGATTCTAAATAGGGATACGCATCTTCAGTGTCAATTCCACCATTATTTGCTATGTATTCAAAAGCTCGTGTCGGAAATCCCGAAAAACAACCAAGGTTTTCTGTAGAGCAGTCAATTAAATTCTGTGCGCTAAGGCTTGTAAGATTACCACTTTTTAGGAATAATTGACTTTCTATTGCCCCAACCTATAAAAAATAATTTTATAAAAATTAAAACATTCTTATAGTTATGAATATTTTATGTAGTAAAATCAAATTAAACTCACGGCGCTAAAGGCCCAGCCAGCCATACAATTTCTTTCATGTTTGACGGGAGTTACAGCTCCTTGTTGTCTCCAGTCAACATGAGATGGTAGAGTAACATTAACTGGAGGGGAGTAAATGTTAACATCAGGAGAGACTGATTTGATGTCTGTCAATTCATTTAAATATTGCGTTTTAAATTCTTCAACAGTCAAATCGGCAAATTCTGTGACACCCATCGTATATGATACAAGTCCCTTTTCAAACTTTTCATTATGTTCCTTTATATGTTGTAAGTTTTGTGCAAAAACTTTAGATCGTTCAGTTTCTTCTAAATTGTTTTCATAGACCTTTTCATGATTTAACTGTGGCAAAGTATTAATGACAACAAACATTTTTTTCTTTTTAATTAGAAACGTACCTTAAATGCGTTCCACTGATTTTCGAAATCATCTACTGGTAAAGTATAAGCAAATGCTACTGTAGTAGTTAATAGTATTAGAATCCTCATAGTTAATCTGGAAAATAAAAAACGAATTTAATGTTTACTTTTTTCAAAAAACACACCACAATTGTATGGTATTACCTGATTCTAGATAATGAGTGAAAAGTAGGTTAGGTAAAAGAAATCCCACAGTACAAAATTTGAGGATTTCTTTATTTGATAAAGTAAAGAAATTTCCTCTTGAATCCATATTTATAGTCAGTGAATTTAGCACTAAATTTTGCAACAACATGAGTTTTAAATTTATTAAGAGGAATATCTATATTCGTGTCATGCATTAAGATCACGAATGGTAATAAAAGGAAATTTTTAATGCTTTAGCGTGTCTTCGGTTTTTGTAATTTTAAAGCTAATAAAACATAAATTTTTATGTAATAGTTATTTTACGATTTGCTTATTTAATCAAGAATTTAACATAGCATTAAGAAAAGTAGATTATAACTGTTATAATAATTTGCATAATCGTTATACGGTATTCTAATACCTGTGGTGACAGCCAAATATCTTCTTACTGTTATAAGACAAACTGCTATAAACACATTTAATAGGTATTAATCAGAAGTGCTGGAAGTGTTTGAAAATAGAATAGTAGTTATACACCTAGCTGTTTAATAATGACTGCAAATCAGTATTATAAAGGTAATGGCTTATGTTTAATAATGGTTATGATTCGATATACTAAATAAAGAAATGCAGAATAATCTAAAAGCAATTTATTAACAAACATACAACGTGGAACAAAATACAGCTTGTAACACAAACTCATAAATGTTCATATGCTAATTTATCTGAACGAAATTTCTCACATGTAGTTATCCTATTGATAATGAATTATGGTTGAGAGTAACGATAAAACACAAAAAGACACTCAAAGGTTGCTTTTCCACCTTCCACCGTTCAAATAAAAAATTGCACCACTATGCACCAATATCTTCAGGTTTCTGGAAATCCGATTATTGGATAGTGACATTCTGTGTGACATGTTGTACATAATTATTAAAAGATGTAAACCTCGGGACTTTCTCTAGAAGGCAACATTCATAATAAATACACATAATTGAAATGTGTGAAATTAAATCTACCGTCGGAATTTTAGGTGATTTCAGATTAACAAACTTTAAGTCTCATAGTTGTTCATCGCTAAAATACATGCAAGTTCAACATGGCAGCTATCAATTCACTAACAAACGAGCGAAATCTGGAGTCCTTCATGAATAAATTATTACCACTGTTAGTTTTATAAAGTGTAACGGGAAAAAGCTGAAAAAGAAGCCTAAAGTCCGCTACGAATGGCGGAAGGTGTTCAATCTCGTTGCTCAAGTCGAAGACGGGGGTGGTTTAAGCTAAACTTACCTTAACGAAATAAAAAGAAAGCTTACACTAACAAAAAAACTCTTATCAAATTCAAAAGATGTTCAAAACTAAGGGCGCCAGAAGCTGAAGGTCATAGGGAACCATCGGCCAGCCCATGCAGCTTCTCATAGACTAACACCCAGTATATGGGTCACTTACGAAACAACACCCTGTATATGAGTGGCTCTAGAGAATATCACGCTGTATACATATAGCTTTTAAAAACGTTTGCAATGAACACTTTACTTTTCAGAGGTAATTTGAGTCATAAACTTGACGCTTTGAATTCTTTAGTGTTAAGCACTCAAAATTTTTGTTTTTTTGATACTCTCTTCACTTACCAAAGCACTACAAATAAAATATTGCTAACAAACTGGAGCCCGCTGGTCACACTTACATGCCAGTTACACAAGCTAGAGATATAAATTAAACAAAATATTGAGTATTAAGAATTTTGCTGGTTCTCCGGGTGATTCGTTTGATAGCTTACATTGTTAATCATTAACACAATTATATAAAATAAACCCTGTTACATTTTACGTTTCAATAAAGCAACAACACTAAACTTTACTATAATTTATTATCTTCAAGAAAAAATAAATGGTCAAAATAAATAAAATAAAGATTAGCAATAAAAACATATAATGATAGAAAAATAATGAGAAAATTATACTTCAAATTGGTTGGTTCAAATCGGTTGAAAGACGCAATTGCTGCAAAACTACAACGTGGATTAAAAATTGTAACTGCCAGTTTTCGACCCGTTTTAAACTTATTTTATTTGTAGTTGAGTTTTTAGATAATTAATTAATATAAATAATAATTTTAGGGAGATAGAGAAGAAAGAACTAGTAAATTAACGTTAAGGGGATGTTCAAGAAATAGGGAGACTAACTTTCTGCTAACATTATTATAATCAATTCAAGACATACAATTTAGTTACACTGTATTATTTTCTAAATAATCTACTAGTAGTCTACGACAATAATTCATTTACTAATCAGCAATTGTCATAATGTAGCGCAAAGAAAAAGGAACACTGTTGAAACGCATTATTCAAATCTACAAAAACCATTGCAAATCCTAATAAGTTTAAAACGTTTTATTATTTCCAAAACATGAAAATTCCTAAATCAGTCATTTACAAAGTTATGCTAAGATATGATACCTTAAAATAAGATAACTACAAAAAGACTTCTGACCGTGCATTGTCTGTGAGCAACGCTAATAGCGTTGAGAGAGTCAAGTACATTTTTTAAGACACCGTATAATATGACGGATGAAATCATGACTGGCAAAATGTGTTAAGGAAAGAGTTATTTCTTTCATATCGAAGAATAAAAATTGCAAAGTACTTTACTAACCATACATGCCTGCTGTTTATTATACCAAAAAAGGTACGAATTATTTGAAAGAACAGGAAATTACTCTATATGAGAATTTGAAAACGCTCCTAATGTTCCTAAAGTGAGGGGTATCGAGCGATTTTGAGCCTTATGCCAAAAAAATATTCAAAACGTGCTATTACGCTGGAAAAATCTTGTTAGATTTCGAAGAGTGTTCAAAATAATTCTTTTATCGACCTTATAAGAAAGTAGGCTGCGGCCGAAAAAATCATAGGTGACACTCTGGAAGAAAGTGTCTTTATTTCTCTCGTCTACGGCTCTTAAAATAAATAGCACACGCGGAAAAAAATATCACTTTCTTCCGTTGCATCACAAATAACTGAATGAAGTTATCAAAAGTAATGAAAACGAGGTAATAAACACACCCTGAAATATTTTGGGAAGAATTGAATAGAAAGGAATTGATGAAGCAAATATTACGAGGCTTGATGGAAAAATTTCTGCAAATGGTTAAGAAAAACACAGATACAATTTAGTAAATGGTTTTATGTTTTTAAAAATATTTGGCCTTAGCATCAATGCACTTTTGCATACACTCAAACAATTTTTAAAGCATTTTCTCCAATCTGAAGCTGGTACCTCAGGAACAGGAATAGAAGAAGTCATTTGGTGCTACATCAGGCGAATACGGACAATGCGACATCAATTTCACTTTTCAACAGTTTGTGAGGTAATTGTTCGATATAGCTACCCCTAGGAAAGCGCCGTTTTGAGAGCAAGTTTTTGGTATCAGCACATAGAGAATTACTTACAGAACACAATTAGGTGGGCGGAGGTAAAGAAAATTAATCCAATCTTAGTGAAACCGAATTAAATGAATGAATTCGTTCATGCTTGCGCGGGGTCAATGTCCTCCAGATGATTTAGGGAAATTGGGTTGTGGTACTGTCGGTTGGTACGCTGTCGGGGACTAATAAGAACCTAGCCGCAATATTATGGTGTCATGGCAGTCGGTGTGCTTGTGAAGTGTTAAATTCGTCGATTTTCGAAGTATTTTTAAAAAATTATAAGTGTTTGGCGTCGGAGAGGCCTTCCCCAGGTGTCTTTTGATTCTATGAATAGATACACATGCATTGGTAAAGTTGAATTTTTACTGTAGAAGTTAAATTCTAGGGGTAGCTATATCTAACTGTTACCGTTTGTGAAGCTGCGCGGGCACTTGCATTGCCGTGGTGAAGAAGGATGCGCCAATTTGGGTTGTTTTTCTGACATCACCGATGACTTCCGACAAACAAATTGTTGTATACCAATCAGCGTTCACACTTCTTCGATCTTCTAGAGCAATGGTTGCCACATGTTTAGAAATACGGAAGAAACAAGCGATCATTTACTTTGCAACGCTGCTGTGGGTTTTGACTTACCTCGGAACATCCAAATAGTGAACTGTTGTTTAGTTTCTGGCTGGTATGAGTAGATTCAACTTTCGTCATTAGTAACAATGTCATACACTGAACTTGAATGACCTCGGTTGAATTTATTTAGCATTTCTTTGCACCGATTTACTCAAATTATGTGGAATCCAGTGACTGTAAAGTACAAATGATCGTCTAAAATAAATAAAACCTACATCGAAAATAAGTTTTTGATACCTATCAAAGCCTACTTAATTTTTCAAAACTAATAATATGGCGCAAGTTAGTTTCTAATCAAGCAGGGCTGATTCCCACAGGCTCAGATTTCAACTCGAAAATTTTTTGTCTTTTACACCTATTGTTAAGTCGATCTGCGGACACCCTGTATATTGCTCTAATGAAAATTTTCATTTTCTTATTTAAATCGAAACGAAAGTAAATAGTCCTGGTTTTAACAATTTCGTAAGATATTTGATTTTGAGATACAACTACCTTAAAAGATCATATGAAAATTATTTCACTTGAATGCTTTCAAAATTAGGATATTTTGTAGAAACGTAAACTAAAACAGGTACTTGTAGTTGCTGATCAAAATACTTGTTGTAGTAGATCACTTGGTGTAAAAATCTTATCGTTATCGTCTGGATCACAAACAATCATCTAACTATTAACACGTTTTAATTATTAAGATAAGATCAAAATATGTTGTTGATAATTAAGAATATACAAATAAAAAAACAGGACAAACTAATTTCTGTGTAATAATTGCGATTTTTAGTTCTGTGTTATCTACCATACCTAGTTCTAAGTATTATGTTACATTAATTTCAGAAAATAAAAATTACACGTCAAATATTAATCTTTAATTATTCTCAGAACGTGATTGTGTTAAGACGGCTGCCAAAGGGCCGCTTTTGATAAATTATTTTTTTTAAATATAAAATTAAACATTTAATGACTCTTGATGATTGAGAATGTATTTTATGCATGCATAACTATACAGAAAAATTCATTAATAAATGTTTAGTTTTAAATTCAAATGAGTTTGAACTTCAAATATTGTTTAGGTGACCAGGTATTGGTGCGTTTACCCTATCTGCATAATTGTCTTTTTATGAAAATCCTTCATAGTGGACAGTTAAATTTAATAAAATTAAAAAAATCAATGAAAAGTTCTCGGCAAACAACATTGGGCCTTATTTAATTCTTGTTTTTAAAAATATCTTCAATATATTGTCATTTTTTAATTTTCCAATTTTATACATAATTATCTTTAAAAATTAAAGTTTTTAAGTAGTTTCATCATATATCCAATACTACACCTCTGGAAAACTGCATAATTTTTTATTACAACAGTGCAAGATGTGTTGCCTAACCAATAGTAAATTTCGTGCTCACGTGGCTTCTGAAAATAGTTGATGTCTCTGTACTTAACATGTTCTTACAAATAGATAATTACAAAAACTGCTTATATTGACTTGAGTGCCAACCAAATATCATCTTCTGGAAATCCAAAAAGTTTTTTTTATTTATTTATTTATTTATTTATCTTAAAGAAGTACAAACAGGTCTGAACCCAATACAAATACTTCCTACAAAACAGAAACGTCATGTCAATTATAAATAAGTTACAAGGTATTAAATAATCCAATTATACACAAAAGCGTGAAAAAACAGTTATTGAAATAAACAGGTGCATGCATATAATTATATAATTTAATTTAATTTAATAGACATTCTGAAAAGTGATAAAAGAAACGTAAATCTCATGTTAAGAGCGGCAAATTGTTGTTAATTTGTATTTAAAACTTGTAAGTGAAACTGAGAAGGGATCTAGGGAGTTACATCTGTGATTGTAGCTTCGAACCATACGAACAAGTCGCGAATTTTGAAAAGGGTTAGTTCTCGAAAAAGAAGGTACGAAAAGATAATCGTTTCTAGTCGAACGGATAGAAACGTTAATGTTAATTAATTCCAAAATCTGTGTACAATCCAATATACCAGTGATCAACTTGTAAAGAAAAAGTAAGTCCGAAATTTCTCTAGAATTGGCTAATGGCAACAGCTCAAACTCAGTACACGAGTGGTTGTAACTGATGGATGGCATATGGAACTTTTTATTAAGATAACTTACAAACCTTTTCTGTATCGATTCTAGCATATTAATATAAGTATTATATTGTGGGTTCCAAACTACGCTAGCCCAATTAATTATGCTACGCACGTAAGCAAAATAAAGGCTTCTGACACCACGAAGACTCGTAAATGGTTTGCAAATTCTAATCAAAAAACCCAAGTTTTTGTATGATTTCCTTGTGATATAAGTAATGTGTTTAGAAAAAGTTAGTTTGTTATCCAAAATAACTCCTAAATCTTTAATGGAACAAACTGAATGTAATTGCTGACTAGAGAGGTGATACGGGAATGTAAATACGGAGTAGTTCCTTGTAAAAGATATTGTGTAGCATTTTTGGAAGTTTAAAAACAGCTTGTTATTATGGCAGTAATCATACAGACGGTTTAAGTCATTTTGTAATAAACTGCAATCGGAAATAAATCTAATTTTTTTGAATATTTTTATATCATCGGCGTATAAAAGAAACTTACTATTTTTAAAACAGCTGACTATATCATTGATGTAAATTATAAAAAACAAAGGACCGAGGTGAGAGCCCTGCGGTACCCCCGACGTAATCACGGCAAAATCGGAACAATATCCGTTGATTCTAACAGCTTGCGATCTGTTTGAAATGTATGACTTTACCCATCGCAGTAAGTCAGAGGGCAGTCCCATAATATCCAACTTGTGTATAAGAATGTTATGATCGATTTTATCGAACGCCTTGCTAAAGTATGTGTATACAGAATCAGCCTGTACACGTTGATCAAGAGCCTTAAGCAAATAATCTAAATAGCTTACTAAGTTAGTTTCCACTGATCTACCTGGCAAGAACCCGTGTTGTTGGGTACAAATATGATTTTTTGTTGTGCTTAAAACAATTTCATAAACAATCTTCTCAAAGAGTTTTGGCAGAGTCGATAAGATGGACACTGGCCTGTAATTCTTAACTAATTCTTTATCCCCAGATTTAAAAATTGGAACAATATAGGCTTTTTTCCAACTCTTTGGAAAAACACCCTCTTTTAGCGATCGGTTAAAGATTATGGATATCGAGAGCGCTAAATGATCCGCACAATTACGCAATAGTACCGCGGGGATACCGTTTGGTCTCGCCCCTTTGCCTATATCAAGCTGACTGATAAGATTTAAAACCTTTTCTAGAGAAATTTCGAGTGTTGTAGCAGCAAGCATCCTATCGTTATTAAGAACGTTTACGTCGAAGTCTGGTAGCTGACCATCTATAAATACAGAATCAAAATGTTTAAGAAAAAGGTTACAAATAGATAAACCGTCATCTGCGGTTGCGTCATCGAGTTTTACTTGGTGAGGTATATTCGAACTATGTTTTCTTGATTTAACATACGACCAAATACGTTTAGGATTGGTAACTAAGTCTTCCTCGGTAGATCTAATTAAATTACGAAAATCTAAAGAAATTAAGTATTTTGAACGGCCACGAAGTAAACTAAATGTCAGATAATCAAGTCTGTTATTATATAGTTTCCATTTTCTGTGAAATTTACGTTTCTCTTTGATCACTTTTATTGTGGATGCAGAAAACCAGGATGGATAATGCGAATGTACAGTTCTTGTGGGTACATGTTCATTAATTATGTCAAACACAATGTTGTAAAAGGCAGCTAATGATTCCTCACAATTCAGATTGTGTAGCTGGTTTTAAGTTAATATTGTAGTA
Source organism: Ignelater luminosus (assembly GCA_011009095.1). Taxonomy (NCBI): domain Eukaryota; kingdom Metazoa; phylum Arthropoda; class Insecta; order Coleoptera; family Elateridae; genus Ignelater; species Ignelater luminosus. The sequence goes on from VTPC01089982.1 coordinate 17,555, forward strand.
ATCCGCCCGTTTAAAACAGTATTTGACCTCATTCTTATTAATTAGTTGATCTATGTTTAGAAATTTCAGGTTAATATCGAGTGGGGGATGATGCTGATCTACATTAACAATAGGGTTGTGACATCTGTGAACTGATTTAATACAATAATAGTTAGAAAAAATTAGGTCTAACATCCTGTCGTTACACTTTCTACACCGTTAAATTGGACTAGAGTGCAATAGGAATATAAATTAACAAAATCTGTAGTCGAAGGGTCATATTTTTGTGGGTTAAAAGAGTTATCCGTAGCTTGGCACCATGTGATGGTTGACAAATTAAAGTCTCCACATATTAGAAATAAATTGTCTGGAAATTGATCAAAGATTTGCATTAATTTATCGCGGAAGGTCGCAGCAGCTACAACATCTCGCGGAGGTAAATATACACAACACAAAAACAATTTCCGTTGCCCATATTGAATGGATACCCACACATCTTCTGATTCACTTTGAAAGTCCAGTATACGTGTTGATTTCAGAGAGCTACGTACCGCAATAAGTGTACCTCCATGATCTGCTGTAGATCCTGTTGACGATCGATCCCGGCCATACACCGTATAATTTAAATTAAATAGTTCCGAGTCTGATATATCGGCATTTAAAAAGGTTTTGGTCAAGCACAGAATGTCATAGTGTCCATCACTGGTATTAGTATATAATGTGTTAGTTTTTGTGCGTACACCACGCACGTTTTGGTAGTATAACGATAAGCCCATAATAAAAACTCACAAAAGAATATAGTGGTGGATAATTATTAAAAACTTACAGCATCCCAACATCCCTTTCCGACTTTATAGATAAAATTGGAGCAGTTACGGGTCCATACGAACTTATAACCTTTCTTCTTGGCCTCATCTCTGACTAACTTATATAACAACTTGTTATTAAGGGTTAAATGTTCGTTGATATAGATATTATCTCCAATATTGTTGATACAAATGCCATAATGATTTCTCTCCCCCTTTGACCTTTTCTTTGCTTTGAAAGCTGCTACGATGTCGTCGCTTTTGCGTCGGGACACAAATCTAACAATGATGTTACGCGGGTTCCCTTTGAGATGCTGACCGCCTGGATTAGGTGCGACGCGATGCGCAGCTTCTAATTCTGACAACTCAGTATCGCAGTTGATTGCAGCAAACACGCTTTGTACTAGGGCAATGACATTTTCGTTATTCTTTTCAGGAATGTTCTGAATCTCTACATTATTGAGACGAGAATACTGTTCTAGCTCATCAATACGTGCTGACATCTCAGTAGTGGCTTTTTTCAATATAGCATTTTCGAACTTGAGGACGTCAATTTCCTTAACTTTAGCTGTTACGTTAGTTAAGGTAATCTCGAAATCGGAAATCTTTTTACCATAAAATTCAATGGAATGTAAAAGATCATCATATATATGATGCAATGATTTAACATCGCGTTGAATATCCCGAACGATATTAATTAAAGAGGACGCCTCCGGGGTATCATCAGTATCCCCATCATCGATTATAACAGAACTATTAAATGTTGACGTTTCGGCAGTCCCTACATTTCCATGCTATGGCGTTTGTGGAAAACGATTTTAATTCTGCAAATGTTAAGTTAACGCATTTTGCATGAAAATATAAGCCACATTTTCCAGTGCATTGAAGACCTGGAGACTTCACGTTAATGAGTTTAGTGCACCGTGAGCAGCAATTCGACATTGTTGAAATAACAGAATCCGGAAAATAAAATGTAAACAACTGATTTAACACTTTAAAGTATACAGGGAATGGAGCACAGAATGTTCGCGAAGCACATCTCTGTATGTCAAATATAATATGAGTTTTTTTTTATATCAAATAACTATGAAAGGATATAGTTCTTTTTCACTGGTGGAGTCCTTAAGAGGACTGAGCCACTGGGGTTGGAGATAGTATTTAAAACTTGTCTGGTTTCGAGAAATTTAGATTATTTAACGCACAAAATTTTGCTTTGACATTGACATTGTGTCAGGTATGTTGAATGTATTTTTGGTATTTTCTAATGGTATTTTCGTTTTAGTAACAGGTACAATCTCAAAACCTTGTAATAACTTTGCTTATTGTCAGTTTATCTTCAAAAAGCCCAAAACGAGATTCTATATGAAATGAAAAGAGAATAATTCAAATCTAACTGATAATCGTTGTAGTTTACCAATGCAATTACGTAGTCCGTTTCCAAACAGAAAAGTGAATTGCTTTATAGTACGTTTGATTTCATCGTTAAACCTTTCTGCATCGAATGTTTCTAGATTAGGTAAAAAAGTCCTAATTGGAAAACAGAAAAGGACCCAAAAAATCTCATTTTTTTTACAAATTCTGTCAAAGTTGTTAAGTCTTGACTTATTAAAACAAAATTGATTATTTGGATTGTCTAAACAATTACAAAATAACATCAACCGCTCATTTTGAGAATGCGTCTCTTAATTCAAAAGTCACCGTACATCCCAAAAGAATTTGGTAGTATATCGTCTAAAATTGGCCATGGCTTAAAAGATTGAACGCATTGATTTTGCCAATAGTTTCGTGATTCAAGCAATTTAATGTAAATTAACACAATTTGAATTACCAATAAAATCTGAAGCAACATTTTATAATCTTATAGCACCGCTCGGTCACAAGAATATCCTGAATAGGCATACTAAAGACGTAAACAAATTAGTCAATAATTATATTTGCTTTGTTTGATTCAACAAGTAGAGATTAGATAAATTGTTTTAGATGTTATTTTATATGGAAAGGTTGTAAGCAGATTAAAAATTTTGACTTTTTACAATCTAAGTCAAGGATGAATGAATTCCAGTACATCGATTTTGTGAATAATTTTTTTAACAGACTGCGTAATATTTCACAAAATAAAAAAGATATTGCAAAAGAGGTTGCTGTAATATTGAATGATAATAAATAAAATTTTCTACTAAATAGATAGAGAACACTGCACTGAATTTTACCCAATACCTCTAGCCTTCAAAGCTTGAATAATAAATAGTACGTTTTACGTACTTATTAAGAATGGTTATGGTCTAGATTGTATTGTATAAGACAAAAGAGCAACTTAAGTACATATTTGTTTATTCATGCTGAGTTTCTACAGCTGGTGTTGTTTTCCCTACTCTCAGCCATTTCCTCCATTTATCTTTTTGTTCCCACTCACCATCTTGTAAGCCTCTCTTTTCCATGGCATCGTCTACTTCATCCCTCCAGGATCTTCTTGGTCTCCCTCGTTTTCTTCTTCCCATTGAGCTCCACTCTGTAATTTTCTTTATCCATCTATTATCTTCATATCTTCTTATACGCCCGTACCACTTTAGTCTTTTCTCTTCGATTGTACTAACTGCATCTTTCGTAACACCCATTCTCTCTCTAATTTCTTCGTTTGGAATTCTATTATTCTTATTATTCTTATTACACCACAACACCTCCTCCAATATCCCATCTCTACAACGTTTATTTTTGATCGGTTTCGCTTGTTCACTACCCAGATTTCCTTGCCGTGTGTCACAATGCTTTCTATTATTGATTTTATATCATTGTTTTAATCCTTCTTCTTATATGTTTGTCCCACAGAATCGGATTCAGCTGTTTTATGCCAACCTGGATTTTATATCTTCTTCTGATGTTGCATTCTCAGTTATAATACTTTTCAAATATTTGATTTTTTCTACTCTTTTTATTTTTGTGCTTTCTTCTAACTCCAGATTTTCCGTTGCGTCTTCTTTCGTTGTTAAGTACTCTGTTTTCTTGCCGTTGATTTCTAGGCTCGCTTTTTCATATTCTTCTTTTAGTTTTCGTACCATGTAGCTTAGGTCCTCTTCGTCTTGTGCTAGGACCACTTGGTCATCGGCAAAGCTTAGGGTGTACAGTCGATCACCTCTTACTGGGATTCCATTCCGTGACACTTTCTTTTACATTGTTGGAGTGTTTGTTCGAGGTAGATTTTAAACAGGGTTGGTGATGTGGAACATCCTTGCAGTAAGCCTTTTGTTGCTCTGAATCTGTCATGGTATTAGTTTTAGTAACTTCTAGGTACCGAGTCATATGCCTCTTTAATATCTCTAAAAGCTAACTGTATGGCTCTATTTTTCGCTGTCTTGTTTTCTAATACTTGTCTAATTGTATATATTATATGGTCTACACATGATTTGTCAGCAGTGAACCCTGCCTCGTCTTCTGCTATTTTGCCTCGTATACTTTCTTCTACTTTATTTCTGATGATTTTCCCATATAGCCTTCCAATTGTTGAAATTATGCTGATTCTTATATAGTCTGTCTCATTTTTTAAATATAGATAATATATGTGCTTCAGTTCATTCTGGAGATGGTTCTTTTTCGTTCAATGCCCTTTCGTAAATGTTTTTGAGAATTCTAAAACGTTTCTCTGATCCGTATTTGATTAGCTCGTTCACAATCCTCCTGGTCTCGATGCTTTATTTATATATTCTTTTCAAGGATTTTATTGCCTTTTTCAGTTTTTTATTTGTTATTGTTATTTGTTCTGGTTGATGATATTCTATTTCGTTTTGTTCATTTTGTAAAAATTGTGGTCTATTTTCAGTTAGTCACTGTTTGTAATGTTTTCTCATTCTTCTGTTGTTATTAGTTGTATTTTCACTTTTTTTTGAGTTCGTCTTCAGTACGTTTACTGTCTTCTAAGATTCTGAGCTTCTTGCACCACCTTTTGCATATTGTTCTATGTTACGGCACGTTTTCTCCTACCTTTCGTTTTTTCCTTGTTAATCAATGCTTCAGTTTCTTTGTTTCTGTCTCTGTATTTCTGACGGCCCTTTTCTGATTTTGCATTGAGCCGTCTATCGTACAATACTTTTTTTCCTTGATTACTTGCTTCGTGTTTTCACTAATACCAACTATGTATCTGTTACTGAGTACTTCCGGTTTGCCTAAAGCTTTTAGGGCTGCCTGCTTGATGCTATGTTTAACATTATCAAAAATTTCTTTGGTGTTGCCGTATTGAAATTCGATTAGTTTTTCGCGTAGTCTTCGCTGATATAGGTATCAGATTCATCCGTATTGTAACAGGTGTACATTAAATCTCATATCTTTATCTGTTCTTATGTCTTGTTTTGTGTTCTTTCTTTTCTTTTGCAGTGTGTCTTATACCGTACCAAAGAAATTCCATGCATGATACTAGCAGTCTATGGTCTGTTCCACATTCGGCACCTCTTTTTACTCTGACGTCTTAGATTTTAGTCGTGGTATTGGTTTTGATTATAATGTAGTCGATTATGAATTTAAGGTTTCTGGATGCTTGAGTTCATGTGTATTTGTGAATTTCTTTATGTTGGAAAAATCCGTTGGTTATCTTAAGATCATATAGTTCACAGAATTCAATGAGTCGTTCTCCGTTATCATTTGTGGTGTCTTCTTCGAAACGTCCTACAGTGTTGTCGTTGATTCTTCTGCCTGTTCTTTTATTTAGATCTCCTGCTATTACGAGTTCTTGCCTGTTTTAAACTTTTCGTAGGTCTTCTTTTAGTGTTTCAAAGAAGTTCTTTTTTTTGATATCGTTCTGTCATCATTCGAACCATACACGCTCAGTAGTATCATAGTATCATATTTAATTTTATTATTCTTTTATTTATAGGTTCCCATGATGTTATTCTCTTTCTACAGTTCTTCTTGATCACTACTCCCACTCCGGCCTGTGCTTTACTTTCTTTATTTACTTTACCCCAGCAGTTTAATGTTCCGTTTATGCCTTCTGTATCACTTCCTTTCTTCTTCGTTTCATTCACAATCATTATATCTATGTTTCTTTTAGTAAAGTCCTGCATTACTTCGATGTTCTTTGTTCTCCATCTTTGAATGTTTCATGTTCCCAAAATAAGTTGTCTTCGTTATATCTTTCTTTTATGGCTGAGCTTTAAGCTTGGGCTTGCTGTTCGACTTAAAGCAGAATTGCCCAACTAGTATCCGATGGGATTCCCTTCATCGAAGGTATGGATTACTATCAGGGAATCTCTTGTTTGTTTTTTATTCCGCTTCTTATTGACTAGCATTTCTTATTTGGTGTTTTACGTACGCTAGGGTAATAATCCCTAACGCTACAACATTCCTCCTTTGTCAGGGCTTAGGACAGGCGGCAGCATCCAAAGAAGCTGCTGGCGGAGTTCCTTATACGTTACCTATGCAAATAAGATCTAAGAATAGAACAGACTAGATCTATTTTTATTAGTTTTGACACAGCTAAACCTCGTTGCTTGATATCTTCTATTATTTAATAAAAAAGTTAAATCCGAGCTTTCGTACTTTTATTAGTACTTCCTTTTTTAATCCTGTACCGTTTTTATGTTAGAATCTGTATTACACAGAGATTTAATTAAAAGACATAAAAAAAGTTTATTTATTTATTGTTTGTTAATGTTTATTAACTGTCTGGAAATCTTATTAGAATTAGGAGTTTCTTATAGTTACTAAATGTTACTTTAACGTTTCTCAAGTTCTGACCTGAGGAAATAGCTTATTTTTCAATTAGCTTGCATGTTTAGTCTGTGTTTATAAATTGTTTGTTCAAATACAAAAGAAAGCAACGTTACTGGAAGGCATAAAATCATGCTGGTTTTACAGAGAACTTAGCAATTTTTCTTCTATGGAAGCTTAAAGTGAATACACATTTGTAACAAAAATCCGTGGTATAACACCGAATTGTTAGTATAGCATTACAGTATGAACGAGATCTGTAACCGCGTAACGTATTACGATATTAGTGTAACATTCATCTAAGCACTTGTCATTCGTGTTTTGACATCTAAATTTACGGAACAGACTAGAACGCTTTGTTTTTACAGCAGTTTGTTACGGTCATAGCGCTTGGTGCAAATAGCATGGTGTATCGGTGTATGTACCCAGCCTTAGATTTCTGGTTTCAGAAGTAGAAACTATCGGCAATCACTATGGTAAGACTGTAAAAGCCACCCTGATGTGAACCATCAAGTGAGAGCGGCGCCGAGAAGCTAAGAGAGCGTAAGTCTAAACTTAGTTACATGTGGTTACCCCCTTTTAAGGTGCAACATTACGAGAATCGGAATTTAAAATTTATTATCATTTTGTTTTTGGCGTAATTGAAGAGCTGTAAAATATAACTGTTAACTTATTTCTAGTGACGCCTATTTCCTTTCAAGATTCTTAGAAATTTTCAGTCCGTATCGTCGCAGCAGACTCATAAACAGTTTTTATGACCCGTCGTTTGACACTATATGCAAATGAGTTTCAAGATGCTACTTAAGGGTAAAAGTAGTGGTTTGAGTAACTTTTCCCATCACGGCGATCGTCCAATGATCGGAGGCCTGCCGTCAGCTCAACAAGTCACCGAGTTGAGGGGAGAAGACACCGCAATATGGCGACAGCAACTGTTCCTTCAGTTAGTCAAGAGATGTGTGATATCGTTCAATACCTAACAGTTACAATAGTTTATCTTGCCGAATCATTAAGCTAGATTAAACTTATAGGAAGTTTACTATTAATAAACATTATTGAAAAAGCTTACTTCTTAATAGGTTTAGAATTTAGTGTGTTATTCAAAGTTCGCTGAATCTGAACTTGTTTGCTTATTTTTAAAATGTAAGTAAAATAGTGTTCTTAGGAACGGGATATACTTTATTAACAGTAAAAGTTTTATTATCGAAATTTTTCAAATCACCAATTCACGTTTTGCTTTCCTGCATTTCTAATAATAATATTTGAAGTATAGGTCACGAGATTACTGACCCACTTTAATGAATATCGCTCATTCTTTGTACATGTTTGTTTATTGTGTACCTCTTTCATTTTTATGTGTGTGTATCAATGTAAAACTTTATTTGTAACCTGGACTTATGTTCTCCTGTTTTGTTTATTTGTTGCCGCACTTGTAAATATTTATCTAAAACCTACGTGTCTCAATAGATGCTTTATTTTGACTTTAATCATTGTTTGTTTCTGTCAATATGCATAGTGAGATTTGTTCCAAGGAACATAAGATTTGTGGGAGAGATTACTACGGAGCTTCGCCTACGCGTACTGAGAGCCAGCCAAATCAGTAGTAAGTATGATGTAATTTATCAACTGTTACAGAAGAACCCTATTCGCCTCCTTGGAAAGTATCTTTTCAAGGTCAACTCTAGGAATAAGCATTTCAAAGACCGGAAAAGTTGGTTAGTCTTAGGATTACCTGTTCGCCTATATCGGTCAAGGTTAAATAAGACCTGCAGGCCAGGGTACTGCAGAATGCATTAATTTATAGCATAAGAAATCAAAATAACCCTATCATGTTTACATCATTAGAATCGTGACAACAAGAGCTATCCAAAGCAATTTTCAATTGTTTTTCGGCGTATTTGAAAAAATGAGGTTTGTGATGGTTACTCGAAACCGAAACGTTGTACAGGAACTTTGTTAGCGTATTTAAATAGAAAACAAAAAGTGGCAATGGAAAAGTGGTTTTAGTTTTCCGATATCTCTTCAAATAAATAAAAGAAAAAATAATAACGAAAATCGAGAAATCTACTGTTTTTAAAGATATCTGAAACTATCCAAGATATCTACATTTTTCAAACGCCAACAAAAAGGTCCTATAAATAGCCAACTTTCATTCCATTTAACCAATCCTGTACCTCTTACCGTTTCCAAGATCCCCATGCTGTGCATCCTTATCTTGAACACACTGTATAGTAAAAAGTAGAGGGAAAAAATTAGATTTCAAAACATTGTGTAACAAGGTTTTGTCAACTATTATTCTGAGAATAACAATGTATTGCATAATATTGTTTCTCGAAATAAAATTTATCTCAAGTTCCCTTCAAACATACTTTATTATGTAACAGATTTATCTTGTACTAGTGAAAATATCTTATCAGAGAAAAGTGTTTTCCTCTTAATGTTAATATATAAATATAATCCCGTCAGACAACGAAATTATTTACTTCGAAACAGTTTTTACGCTTTTTTCGTATGTTCACAATGTTAGCAATAATCTTTGCTAGTCTCTTGTTGATTTGGATTTATATAAAAGTCCTTAAACCTTACGAATATTGGAAGAATAAAGGCGTTACATATGTAAAACCATGGCCACTATTTGGAAATATGGCACCTGTTACATTTAGAAGAAAAGCATTTGCTCAGCATTTGCAGGATTTATATTCAGCTGATCCTAATAAGAGGTACGTATAATTATCTATTAACTCCAGTATAGAAGCTTCAATCTGTAAGTTTCAGATATATAGGGTTTTACCAATTTTTAAGTCCCACACTGTTAATACGCGATCCCGACTTAATAAAAACAATTGCAATAAAGGAATTCAGTGCATTTCCCGACCACAGAACATTTACATCAGAAGAAGCGGATCCTTTAGGAAGTAGAAATCTTTTTGCTTTGACTGGTAAGTTTATTCATTATTCTATTCAGGTATTCATGCAGTTGATTAAATTTTAATTAATAACTTTTAGCGGCTAAAGGATGGCATGATTTGCGGGCAACAATAAGCCCAGCGTTTACCACTAGCAAGATGAAACTGATTTTTGGTTTTATGGACCAATGTGCAGATCAGTTTGTAAATTATTTTAAAAAACAGGAAGGAACAGTAATATTTGAAACAAAGGATGCTTTTTCAAGATTTACTAATGATGTTATTGGGTCAACTGTGTTTGGCATCAATTGTGATTCCTTAGAAGATAGAGAAAATGAATTTTACTTAAACGGAAAAAGTCTTGCAGATTTTAGTGGAATAAAAGCTTTGAAATTTTTCTTAAGTACAATAAGTCCTGGGCTTGTAAAGGTGAGTAAATTATAAGATTACATTGATTAACACATTCTCCATTGTGTTATTTTTCTAGTTTTTTAAAATAACTTTTTTCGATGAGGCATGTAATAATTTCTATAGAGATATAATAAAGAACAGCATTAAAATTCGCGAGGAAAAACAAATTGTTCGACCTGACATGATACATTTACTATTGGAAGCTAGAAAAGGTCGTTTAAAACACGAACATCAAAATGAGACTATCGATTCTGGATTTGCAGTTGCTGAAGAATCAGAAATTGGTAAAAGTCAAAACAGAAAAAAAGCAGAATTAACTGATGAAGATATAACAGCGCAGGCTGTTGCATTCTATTTTGCTGGATTCGATGCTGTTTCAACCTTGATGTCATTCATTTCTTACGAATTAGCTTTAAATACGGATATTCAAGATAAGCTTCGAGAAGAAATTAACGCAGTTTTAGAAAACAATAGTGGAAAAATAACTTATGAGGCTGTCTTAGGTATGAAATATCTAGACTGCGTCATATCTGGTAAGACAAACTTTTATAATTATTATTAGATTATGATAAATAATCAAGCTAAAATATAAACAGAGGGATTAAGAAAATGGCCTGGTCCTTTTGTTGAAAGAGTTTCTGCAAGAGATTATACTATCCAACCAAAATACACTGAAGAAAAACCTTTGCATTTGAAGAAAGGATCAGTCGTGTGGTTTCCTTTATATCCAATTCATAGAGATCCTGAGAACTATCCAGAACCAGAAAAATTTGATCCAGAACGTTTTAATGAAGAAAACAAACGTAATATCAAACCGTTTACGTATATTCCTTTTGGTGCTGGTCCCAGAAATTGTATTGGTAAGTGAATGTGGTAACTCAATTGATTATGAAGTAAAATAAAAATTTGCAGCTTCCCGTTTTGCTCTTCTTGAAGCTAAGGTGATTACTGTAAAAATTATTGAAAATTTTGAAATTGTACCTGTTGTAAAAACAAAGATACCACTTGAAATAAGTAAGTCAAGAGTGGATAATTTACCAGACGATGGTATTTGGTTAGGACTAAAACCAAGAAAGAATTCTCTTTAACTGTTACATATTAATTTGTTTGTTAATGTCTGCGATATTTTATATTTTTAATTACTAAATAAAAAAGTTCCAAATATCTCATTCTTGTCTGTATACAACAAAAAACTTTTATTTTTACTGCATGGTATTACATCAGTAGTCGCATTCAGGATGCTTTAAATCTAGTACAACAAGAATAGCGTGTCGTGCTTTTAGGGTCCTAAATGTAAAGGCAAAACTGTCCAGATTTTAAAATGCACGTTTACTTTTCACTTGACTATTTTGGCGCTTAGAGTGCTTGGAAGTACTTTATTTTCAATGGTTTCATCAATTTTTAAGTTAAATAGTGGGTGTCTGTAATCAGGTGAGTTGAGTTCTTTTCTTACTTTAATTTGTTTTGGAGGAGTTTTCGACGTGAATTCTTAACTTCCTGTATTATCTATTTTCTAGACAACGCCCGGAGCGCCGTTAAGTCTGTTAATAACTGCTTGACGTCTTTCATTGCAACGCCATCTACGATCATGCGAGATCTATGGTCGGACATCAGAGACACTGCTTTTCAATCGACAATAATTTTAGAATCTTTATGCATAAAAGCATCTTCAAGAAAATGGCAAAAACTAATTTCAATATTATTGAAGTCTGATACCCTAAAAATCTTCTTTTGTATGCCTGCTTTTTTAGTTTTTTTTTCTTTCCTACTATTTTGCAGTCGCTGGCGCCAAATGTTTTTTCAACTGTGCAGCCCCGGATGTCTTCAACAGTTGTTTTTATTTGAACCCGCGACCCGAAAGCACCGACGAAGTGAGCTGGTTGGCTTTCTAAATTGTTACATCTTTTTTATCCTTTTTTATTATCAACGCGACATTACTTCCCACCCTGAGGCCACCTTCTGAGCAACCAGGAATTAATTCATATATAAATATATATCCCAAGTCACGATTAATTGAGATGTGACAATATTTCTAATTTGATGGTAGTGATTGTGTTAGAAATAACTTATGTTTTTATAAAAAAAGGTACAGAGATGAATCCAGCAGTCAAATTCAAGCTTTGCAGCGAGTTTTTAGCAAAACGTCTTATATGGCTAGAAGTCAGTCAGAAAGACCGACTTCCAGCGATGTTTTCTCTACTTTGTATCAACCAAGAGCGATTAAGAAACGACTGATACATTTCTTGAAGAAACACCACTCCGATGGTCAGTATGTATTCTGGTACGACCGATATGATGAGCTGTTTTAGAAGTATGGATTACGATACATTTCAAAGGCTATACCAAACGAGCCCGCATTGAGATCTATTAAATAGCTTTGGTACTAGTTAAAACAAAAAGTCTACGAGAATCAACGGGAAGCAAAAACAAAGCGCAGAAGTTGAAGGTCAAATCAAATAGCTACTTCACATCTTCTAACATGTTTATCTCTGCGAAAAATTAGTAACTAATATTCAGATAGTAAAAGAACAATGAAATTGTTATGGTTAATTATATCACAGAGACAATCGAAACCAAAAAAGACAGAAGATTTATACACCCCGTCTTCATTATCTACCTACCTAGAATAGAAACATATTTTATCAATTATCACTATTAGGTACAAAATTTAAAAGAGGATGTAATAAATAATAAAATTACGATAAGTACATCTGGGTGATTATTCTCAAGAAGTTACACCTTAAAATATTAAGTAAAACAGTTTCAATGTTATCTCGATCTTATAGATATGTTTGGTATTTTTCCTATTTCTAACATTCTGCGAAATAATCTATAATATATATAATAATAATAAAATTACTCTAACGGGTACTTTAAAAAGGAATGTTTTGAAGGACTATTTTTTTATTTTTATTAAGAGCACTAACAAATATTTTTCTATTAATAAAAAATATCGTATAATCTTTAGTGTGTTTCAGATAATAAAATATTCACTTAAAATTAGGACTAACTCTAACTTCTTTGTTTAAATCCTAACCAAATACCGCCATCGGGTAAAGGATTCAGGTTACTTGTGCTGAAAATAATTCGATTTGGTGTTTTGTCTACCGGAACTAATTCAAAATGTTGTAGAATTTTGACCATTATTAATTTGGTCTCAAGCAAGGCAAAACGAGATCCTAGAAGCATAGAAATTATAGAAATAATATAAAGTAGTGGTAAAGCCATTTACCAATGCAATTTCTTGGTCCGGCACCAAAAGGAAGATAACTAAATGGTTTAATGTTCTTTTTGTTCTCATCGTTAAATCTTTCGGGATCGAATTTCTCTGGATCGGGATAGTGATTTGGATCTCTGTGAATACCTATGACTGGAATCCAAATAGTTGAACCAGCCTCTAAATGTAGAGGTTTTTCTCCTGGTTTTTCTGATTCGATTGTAAAAGGTTTTACTGATAATCTATCGAGAAATGGAGCAAGAGGCCATTTTCTTAAGGTTTCTGTAATTCAAATAAAAATCATTTAAGCGACAGAACTTAAAAAGCATTATTTAACCATTTACCTGAAACAACGCAATCAAGGTATTTCATTCCCAGAACAGCTTCATAAGTGACCTTCTCTTTACAAGAGTCTATGATCTCTCTATACAGGTTTTCTTGTATGTCAGGATTTCTTGCCAATTCATAAGAAATATAACACATCAAAGTAGAACCTGTGTCAAATCCGGCAAAAAAGAAACCGAGAGCTTGAGCAGTTATATCATCGTCTGTAATTTCCTTTCTTTGTCGTTTTGTTTTTCCTAATTCTGATTCTTCGACTACTGCAAAACCTGTATCGATATCATTATTTTGGTTTTCATACCCCAAACGGCCTTTCTTTGCTTCCATTAACAAGTGAATCATATCTGGTCTAACTATTCCCTGCTCAGTGCGAATTTTTAAAGTTTGTTTGACTAAACTTTTGAAGAAGTCGGTAACCCTTTCACTAAACATTTTTATGTTAAGCAACTAAAAACACAAGTTAAGATAAAAGCATGTTCCATTTGATATACAAATTATCTTACACTCATTAGTTTAGGACTAAATATGAAGCCAGAAAATTTAAGAAGTTGCAATCCGGTAAACGTCGTTAGTTCTTTTCCCATTGCATAAAAATCGTTGTTTCTGTCTTTCAAAGAATCACAAGTAACTCCAAACGCAGTTGTTCCAATCACATCGTTAGCAAACCTCGTGAAAGTATCTTTTAGTTCTAGAGATATGACACCGTTTTGCTTTTTAAAATGTTTTATAAATTGATCTGCACATTCATCCATAAGAACAAACATCGCTCTCATCTTGCTGCTGGTAAAAGCAGGACTTAAAGTTGCTCTCACGTCTTGCCAACCTCTATCAGCTAAAATCATTTAAAATAATTTACAATAATAAAAATAAAAGAAAAGCAAGGCCATAGCACTCACAAGTATTCGAAGTATAACCCGAATTCTTGACTAAAAATTTTTGTTCATAGGAAACATAACGATGCAAAAGTTAATAGACCTGATATTAATAAAAACGCACCTTTTAAATTAAAGAGAATTTTGCTAGCGATAGGATCTGTATCATTACTAGTGAAGAATTTATGGTCTGGAAAAGCATCAAATTCCTTTACCGTTATTTTCTTTAACACTTCTAAATCGCGTACCATTAAAGTTGGTGAAGTAAACTGGAAAATTCCAACATATCTAAAGCAGACCAAACAAAAACAGAAACATTACAAATTATAATTATAAGAATTTCTGGATAATTACCTTTCATTAGGATAAGCCTTGTACATGTCATGAATAAGATCGGTAAAACTCTTTCTTTGAAAAACATTAGAAATCATGTTACCAAATATCGGTAACGGTTTTATGTATGGAATACCTTTCTCCTCCCAATATTTATTTACTTTAATGACTTTAAAATAAAACAGTACAGATAAAACACCAATTAGGAGTAACACCAACATTTTGTACTTGGTTTATTATGTCAGTAGTTATCGTTAGACACGTTCACGCGTAATTGATTTATTGTTAGGTTTTTCACTGAGGTTAAATACCAAACTGTGCAGGTTTTAAGTAGCAGATAATCAGAGATAAGCAATAATACATTGATGATGTAAAGTATCTAGATATTTTAAATGGCCAAGCAAAATTTAAAATAAAAATGATATCTCAATACTGAGAATTTGTGTATAGTTTGGAAGTATTTTCTCCTGAAGTGTGATGGTTAATGCTTTTCTAAATAAATCTAATTTTAGGGTAAAGTTTATCCATTATATATGTTTTTCTGCTCAAATAACAAATTCAAAAAAGAGTCCGGAGGTTTCCCTGCGGATGTAGACAATCTTATCTATTTTCTAAAGATTGCTTATACCTGTAAAGATTGGAATAATTCTAAAAAATTACGTTACGATACATCTTTTAAATTTCCATTGCAACATATGGAAGAAAGGAAAGAAGTGTATTATAAAGTCAATTTATTAAAATGTCAGCTAATTTGTTGCCACTTATCTAGTGTCGATAATTCCTTAAGTTTGTTTGTCATTCTTATAATGGGTGTTTACTTATTTGTCTTCACAAAGTAGCCTGGGAAAAGAAAATTAAATGTCTTAGATTAATAATTCAATCACATGTGAACTTACAGCTGTCATTCAATTAAAAATCTAAAATAAATTTGTGCCTGTTTTTAGAATTTTTGTTCTAGTGTACAGACAAAATTGAAGTACTCTACAACGTTCAGGCTACTTTGATAAGACGAATAAGTAAACACTTGAAGATTATTATTTTCCTCTCGACAGTGAAAACTGTCAGCTTGTTGCGTGCAAAAATGGGTTTAGTGACCCTTCGAGAATTTACGCAACATATAATAATCGGAATGGCACTTTGCTTAGCTCTATCATCAGAAACGGGGGGGAGGGGGGGGGTTAGGCTTTATGCTCTTCGAGAGTCGGCAGCAAAGATGTCTGAATATTAAAGGGTCGATGGTTGTGGTAAGGAAAAGAAACCCCACAACTAATTCACTTTTCCAGGGTTCAATAAGTGACAGAATCCGGGATAATGCTTTTAAGAAATAGTTCTCGTAGAGATGCTGGGATAACCTTGCCGTAGTTGATACTCACGCAAGTAATAGCTATTGATAATTTCGACGTACTTAGCTGGAGTTTGAAACACAACACCTCTCTCCAGAAGCGGTATGTTTCCTGAAACAGACTTATGTGTGCGGCAATGCAAAAGAAACAACATGTACAAATCACAAGAGGATATATTGGCACACAAATATCTGCAAAATATATAGTATACATACAAAGATTTTAATTTCAGTAAACGTTAAACACAGGAAGCATAAACCTTTGGTTTACATTAAATCTTCACAGTAATATAACACAAGATTTGCAATACATGAGAAAGTAAATTTTATCAAACGTTAATTGAAAAACACTCTTGTATTAAAGACCTTGAATGAAACGGGCGTTGCTTCAAGTTACGTTAGTGACAAAGTATTTTAAATAATATAAAGTGGTAGTGAGCTTATAGAACTAACCTGAGCTAGCTAACTTAATCTTTAATCTAACTTAACTTAAGTTGGCAAGTAACAATATAATCTTTAACTTTAATTTAATATATTTTGTAATGTTATTTTAAAATTCGCACTAAATCCGCCCCTGTTTTTCAATTTCGTTCGGATATTTGTTTTCTTGACGCGCAATATTTAAATTGTTTCATTCTATAGGCGAATGTTTGTTACCATGTTATTCTAAAGAATTGATAACTTTGTGGTCTCGACTTCTGGGCTCCGGTAGACGTGCCTTTTGCTATTTTCCATTATCAGATTCCTGGAACCTTAGTCGCAAAAATTAAAGTCACACCGTCTCGATTGAGCCAGGTTTAAGCTGGTAAATCTACGATGGGGATTTTCCACTGTTTCATAAGAATATTTATCTTTCGACCTGTTAGGGCGTGCATCTGACTTTCGAACCCACTCCAGTAAGTACACATTGCGCCACCGAAGACGCAGAGAGAATAGGCATTACGTTGATAGCTGCGTACTCGAACCAACCTGCGGGTTAATTTTCGGCGTCACCCCTACAAATCCGAAGTGGTTGCAAACCGAATTTAATTGAAGCGATTCTCTTAGTAAAGGAGAGGTCGGACTCGAGAAATTCTTTTTTCGTCGGGTCTTTGTCGTGATATTCACGGAGGAAAGCCGGTTTGTTTACCGAAAAGCGGTGCTTAGAAAGCTTTGTTATGGTGGGAAGCGTTTTTGCTTCAATTATAGTTACGCTGGTATTTCACAGGAAATAAAATTGTAGAGGGTACAAACGCAATAATTTTGGTCCCGTTGGTGCAACGTTAAAGGGACTGTCGAGAACAGAAACTGCCCGCCTCGTAAAGACTTGAATTGTGTGTGTGTGTTTTACATCTTGAAAGCTCCGTGATCCGAATGGACTAAGTAAATTTAAAGAGCGTTTGAGACTCAAAGTGGTTTTAGTTATTTTTAAAGTTTGTGTATAAACACTTGGATTTTGTCCTTGTGCTTTTTGGTTATTGTTAACAACAGTGATTGTTCGTTGAAACCTAAGTTCCCTTGAACATTGGTGAACGTGAGATTTTGCGTCAAATACCACGTGGATTAGCTGCTGTCGTGGAAATCAGAGACCTGCGTATATCACCTGGAAGGAAAATTGCCGTTATAGTAAGAAAGACCTGTTTTGTTTTGTTATTTGAGTTCTTATGATTGTTTCATTTGATAAAAGACTAGGAGAACGTGGAATTTGTGAAATATTCCATACGAAAACCTTGCTTAGGCAAGATTAGTTTCGTATTTTCTCATTAAATTATAATACTCACGATCAATATTTTTAACTAATTTGTAACAGGAACGTTCCCAGGTAATTTTAGCTGGTGTTTGTTAAATTATTGCAACATAAATAATAACTTTTGACTACTGTTTTTTTTTGTTATTAGATATAAAGTTTATTTGTTGCTATTTCAAAATTTTCTTTTTGTTTATTGTAATAACTTGTTTTTTTTACTTTTATTTTCTTATTTGTGTATCAACTTTGTTCTCCAGTGAAGAAATTAATTCATACCCTTTATTGATATTCTTTTGTAGTGTTATTTTGTTATTTTTATATTCTTGTTTGTGTGTGTTTAATCCATTTTTATTATTGTTTTAATAAATGTAAGAAAGTTCGATTATTTACATTTTGTATTTTTTTTGTAAGTGGATCTCTGGTCCAGATAAGCAGCGTTAATTTCGTTACTTTGTTCGTTTGGCTATTAAAAAGCACGGTTGTGCTTAGTCTAAATTTCGATTAAAGATCAGATACCTTTGTTCAAGAGAGAAGTAAATATTAAGCTGGTATTTCTTTCTTGGATCTTTTTTGGAAAAGAAGGAAGTTTTCAGAGGATTTCCTTGTCAAAATTGATTAAAACAAATTACGTGTTTATACAGTTTTTTTTGTTTGTGTTGAGTCTCAATTGTGAAACGTTAAAGCGAGTTTTAATAAAGCTTCCACGAGGTAAGTTACACACAGGGTGAGGTTTCGCAAGAAGCCTATATACAGGGTGTCGGATTCACGAGTAGTCGCGTGACCGACCATCAGAACCCTTCGATCTACGACTGCTGGCGCCCTTTTTTTTGAACATCTATTAGTTTAATGAGAGTTTTGGAAATCGGTGAGCTTCTCTTTGTGTCAGATTAGGTAAGTTCATTTGAGAATCCACCCCATCTGCTGCGTGAGCTACGGGATTTAACATCTACCATTGATCTGGACGGGACTTGTGCATACTTTTGAGCATCTTCCTGTTACAATTTATTACCCAAACGTTTTTGTTAAATATCCCTGAAACAATTTGGATATCTACAAAAGCTTTTCCCCAAGTGAGAACTTTTCACCTATAATGTAACTATTAAAACTCAAAGATTTACAGTTACTAAGATCGGTATTTCACACTAAATCCGTCGGTAAATAAAACTATTACGATGATGTTTCTCAACTTTAAAGCTTGTTTCAAAGCCAAGCAAATTTATGGTGATAGACTGTTTAATCTAACAGAATAAGGACCACTAACTGATTGTTAATGGTGACAAACCTTTGAAATTACAATTCCCAACTTAATAACGTATTTACAAATATTAATAATAAAGAGAATTGGCGTAAGTTAAAACTCTGCAATTTACAAAGTTACTAATATTGTGCAGACTTAAGTCATTAGATAAGACATCCAGTAATATATTCACAAATCACTGAACACATAAAGCAGCATTTAAACTATACAAACAGGAAGCGCTGGGCAGTCGAATCCAGTTGCGTATGTAATCCAAAACTTGTTGGTCGTCGGCAAGGCGAGATAGCAAGTATGCAGCTCGGAGAATCCCAAAATAAAAGGTGAAATCCTTTCCAATTGAACGGGGCGATAATTAGCGGCGGAGCAAGAATTTACAATCCGGTAAACGATAGATTAACGTCGGAATACTTCGTCTCGATTACCAAAGGATTATGATAAGTAAAAGACAGTCCAAAAACATAAAGCGATTTTATTCAGGGTACTTGGAGTCCTTGCTTAGATTAAATCTGTACACTTCCGAATTAACCTTGATATGCTATAATCCACTAGAGATAAACGATAAAATCCAACAATAAAGAACAAAGTTACAGAAAAATGATCGCGCGCAATAATCGCGGTAGATCTTGTTTGCTCGAAGTATAAACTGCTAATTGATTTTTTTGAACTTCAGGGGGTATTTCTTACTCGATACATCATGCCAACGGGGTGAACTATAATGCTATTCGTCGTTCAACAATAATAAAATAAAGACTGACCACACGCTAAAAGACAGGTGGACTCGGTTATCTTGCAGCTGCATGAACGCAAGCTATAAAATCAACAATAATGCATTTACCGTGACATATTCTTTTGCCAGATAAGATAGAAGTTCGATGTTATTCTCTTCTAATGACACATTTCTAAGAGAGAAATAATTTAAAAATGTAATTTCTAGACGATATTCTATTCTTTATTTTCAGGGTACAAGAACGAGATGGAAAGACATTTGTTTTTAGAGAAGCATTCTCAGACTATTTTTACAAGAGAAAAATAATAAAAAAAAATTTTTATTGTCACTTTTATTTGAAATGAGATTGGGTAGAAGAACATTTGTTTGTACTTTTGATTTCTTAGGCTGGATTTTTAGATAAATACAATTTCTATTTAAAAGATAAATATTTCTTTTGCAGACGAAAATGCGTTAGACCTTTTAATGTAAGGTCAACTGACGGACGGGGTTTACAGAAAACAGACATCCTTTTATACATACGAACTTCAATTTAGCAGAAGTTATTAATGAATGCAATTGGACATCCGCAGATAGACGTGAGTTCTTAAATTATCTTAATTAACTAACTCTATTTGGCCTACTATTTAACATCATTTCTACTCTACACCATCTTCACTATTACAGCAGTATAAGTGCAAACACTCGACAAACTAAACTAATATAATTTGCACTAACTGTTAAATAAATAACAATAATGTAAATTTTCTTATTTTCAACAGATTCGACGCCAGCGTAAACCGCTGCCTATCCACTAGTATTAGTTCTTCACTCTCACCGCATTTTCCATCCATACAGGACATTCGGTAAACGGGAGTAAATCGAGCGGCAGTGAGTCCTACTGTAAAGGCGTGGTCCTGCGGACATTCTGCCTCGAGGATGCACACCAGTGTTGTGCTTTCTAACAGTAACGTAAACGGTTTGGGCACAGTCTCCTCTGTAAAAGTTGCATACAACTAATTAGTTAAATTAAATTGATAATTCGAATATTTTTTCTTACCATTTATCAATGGAGGCGCAGAGCCACTGGCTCTGCTGCTGCTGCTGCTGCTGCTTACTGTAGAAGTTGAGGCGCTGGTAGTCATCTTGATAATAAACTGCTTGCTCTTACGATATATATATCTCGCTTCTTATATAGCGCGAGGCGCACGTGGCGATAAGAAGATGACCTATTCAGCAACTTCTTCCGGGGTGCTTGCACTCTGTTCAGGCTTTTTCCTACTTCTTTTGTCCTGTTTAGTGTGCGTGACCTGTGTAGGCTTTATTCGTCTTTTATTTTTTGACGAATTATCGATTACGTTTTCTAACGGTCTTACTTTCGAAGTAATAATTTCTTGCATAAATTCTTGAAGTCCCACTTTTTTTTAAACGGTATCGCAATGCATCCGCATCAATTTGCTTGTCTAAATACTTGTTGCACAAATTCACGCCTTTCTGATATTTATTTCGTAGTCTTCGCAAATGTTTCATATCTTCTTCTGTATTGCCAAAATCGTAAACGGTAGAGTGATCTGCATCAAATGCCAGGTCTCGTAATTCGCAGCATAAACGAGAGACACTGCTGTGCTCGTCTACTGCCTTAGGATAGGAAGCTGCTGAATATGCCATCCACATGTTGCACTTTACAAAACACTCGCGTACTACATCAAATTAGTTACCGAATGTGTTTTTATATTGTTCTTTAACCTAGTTTTTCCTGTTTACAAAACTCGCCGTCCGTGGACACCAATAAGATTCATTGCCCTCGTTGTTGAACTTTCCGGAATCGATAAAAAACTTAACCACACGCTCCAATTACAACTAAAATGGAGCAAATGAGATAAATCTGCCGATCAATAATCTCATCTTCTTCCTTATGTGCGTTATAATTATTTTTATAGCGGTCTAAATTCCATATTAGAGAATTCCAAGTACTTTCGAAAAATGTGATGTTGTCATATAAATATCTAATTTTATAAAATAACAAAGGATCATCACGATGATTGTTCAAAGAATCACTTACAAAAGCCATTGTTTTGTTATTATTCACCAACGATAAACGAAGAGGCATCCATTCGTTGGGCCAAATACACGGTTTTGATATATTTCCATTTTCGGAAAAATCTATACAAGCGTACGCACTTTGCACTAACAGATCAGGTTTATACACGATTAGTACGTTATTGCTGACTATGGCCAAAGCGAAATACAATGCTTCTAACGGCATCATCTTTACTAATGAAGAGGTACGATGCTTCTACTACATTTATAATATCTTTTTCCTTCATTTGACAGCTGACACTACATTTTCTTTTTTAGAAAGGTATTGGATGAGTTTCGAACTCGTGAAAAAAAATGCCACAGTTGTTAGGTGCCAAGCTTTAATACCACTTAGCAACTCTGACATTTACTAAAACAATAACAATTTAGGTTTATCTTCGTTTAATTGTACAGAACTTTCTGCATGTGTCCCACATTTCATTTGTATAGTTTAACTGTTTTCTCAACTCTTCCCGGTGTATTTTACATTCTTCGTACTTGGCTAAGGTAAAATTATAGTCTATTTCTAATCTCGTCAGGTTATTTTCTAATGTAATGGATTTAAAGTGTAAAAAATCCAGTTCGACTTTATCATCTTGACATTCTTGCAGGCACTTATTATCCAAAGCTTCTTTTCCATTCGCTCTTGCTGTTGTACTAAAGTCTTGTACAGATTCCGAAGGAACATTGTTTCTGCTTTGTAGCACATTTGGAAAGGTATGTGTACAATTAAACAAGGTACAGACATGTGTGTAGGCTGATTTAAATGCATTTGTACCTGCTCATCCTGATGCTTCTTTGATACCGACGTTGTTCCATTAATCCACAGTTGCGATTGAAAGGTTACATTTTTGGCCATTATAAACGGCATTATGATAAATAAAAGTAACTTAATTACTAAGTGAATTTGCATTGTTAAAATTTATGGTTAAATTTGCTCTTCTTTTTAAAGTAAATTCACTTTGTTTCAAGTTAAACTCGCTCAGCTGCTCGTTCAGATTTTCCACAACGTCTTCTTCTAATGCGATTAAGTTTGAACCTCTATCGGTATTGGGCCACTTGACCGTATTGACTTCATATTCTATTTTTATTTGCAAATATATATGTTGTAACATTTCCAGGTAACAGTACAAACTATAAAAATATATTCTAATACGTTGACTCTTACAGTTCGATGATCTATTAACGCAAAACCCTATTTAAGACGTAAACAGTTTTGCAATACAAGGAAGTAACAAATGCGTATTATTTAAAATAAAAATAATACCCTAAAAATAAGAATATTATTATTATTTTCTCTTAAGCAATCAACCAATTTAGAAAGAGGAACGACTGTTTTATTAGAACATAAACACCCCGTTTTATCGTTTTCTTAAAATTACTTTATACTAATACGTCGACTCCTAACAGTTCGATGATCTACAAATACAAATCCCCATTTAAGACGTAAACAGTTTTGCAATATTACGCAAGGAAGTACCAAATATGTATTATTTAAAATAAACACCCTAAAAATAAGAATATTATTATTTTTTTCTCTTAAGCAATTAATCAATTTAGGAAGAGAAATTATCAAACGACTATTTAATTAGAACGTAAACACTCTGTTATATTGTTTGCTTAAATTACTAACAAATTATTTACGACAGTCTTCTTGTATTTTGAACTCGTTTTCCAATATAAACACTCACGTTTTTAAATCGCGTCAACAATGACAGACGTAAATCCAATTATTACATTTTATAAAACTACACCTGATACTGAACTACCTTACAAAGCAACAGAAAAATCAGCCGGTTTTGATTTAAAAAGTGATAGTTGCTATACGATTCCTCCATATGACAGAAAAGTCATTAGTACAGAAGTTAAAGTTAAATTGCCTCCGAATTGTTACGGCAGGCTTGCACCACGATCAGGTTTGGCGAGCAAATATGGTATCCATGTAGGAGAAGGTGTACTCGACGAAACGTTCAGTGATGTCATACAGGTAGTTTTGTTCAATTATTCGCATATTCCATTTGAAATTAAAAAAGGAGACCGAATTGCCCAATTAATTTGTCGACAAGTGCTCTACCCTGATATCGAAGAAGTTACCAATTTAAACGATACGATTCGAGGAAACGCAGGTTTTGGTTCCAGTGGTATCAATTGATCTTTCAATATTTTAAAACTTATTTCTTTATTATCTCATGTTGCTGTAAAATAACTAAATAAATACACAACTTTCAGATTTATTTCGTTTTATTATACAAAATATTTTACACAAGTACCCGTCGTAAAATAACAAACATTTTTCATACATTTCTAAAATAATCAACATCTAATTCTCTTATCACAAGTTCAATGCTCCTTGACCTCTTTCATCACACATCTGCAACTACATCTTCTCGTCCTAAAATATTAACATTTCCACCTCGATTGCGTCACATCTCACCTACTTCACAATTATCTCTACTCATTAATCATTACTAATTACCAACCACTTGACACTTTTACTGCGCCCCGCTACCGGCGCACCCTTCATCTCTCCACACACCACTTACGCGCTCATTCCACCGTGCTAACCTCTCACCTTTCTTGCATTTCACTCTTTCAAACGACCTCATTACTTTCTTTTCACACCTCTCTCACCTACACCGCTTCTCACCTCTAGTTACTTTCTTACACACCTCCTCCCACATCCTTTTTACTACCTCTCTCACTCACTTTACACTATCTCACACCTTCTACACATCTGTTATTCGCACTTTTATACGTGACCTATATCCAGAACTCTTATATCTTTAACTACTTACCACCAAAGACTTGTTAGAATGGCCAGGCCCGCCGCTAGCCACCTAAACGCCCGTGTGCAAAACCGACTATGCCGCCCCCGCCCCCATCTTCTTTCCCTGACTGGGCTTGTATAAAGTAAAGAAATACTTTACAAAGTCAAACCATTTATTATCATTACATGTTTATAACGTAGAATTTTCAAAAATCAATGTCAATATCAAACGCACGGCTCTCACCCATTTATTGTACCAAATGTGGGTTCTTTGTGATTGTAACTACTTTTGTTAAGGTGGTTCGAAGCTGTAGACGTCTCGCATCTTAATTCTGATACATGCCAATAGATGGCGTTGTTATGAGATAATTGATAAAGTCAGTTGATGTGGGACAAAGTACCGGCATCAAACAAAACACGATCGCAAATTGGGCTCATTAGCGATTTTCTCTCCGCTAGTGGAGCTGTTATTCTACGTTAAATCTAAACGGCAGTTTATAAGTTTTTTTCTAAAATTTAAACAGACTTTTAAAGTTGTCAAACTTAACCTAGAACAACAGCGCCTTTAGCAGAGAGAAATCGTTTCTGAGCTCAATTTGCGATAGTTTTTAGTTTGGTGTCGGTACTTTATCTCACAATCAACTGACTTTCATAATTAAAACATAATAATAATTGCGAGACAATGCAAGCAATAAATGTACATGGAGAAAAAAGTATTGTCACAAGAAGTAAACGTCTTTCGTAATGCTGTACGAGGCTACCCGGAGAAATTTCTGCAATCGGGTACTTCCGGTGGTGTCAGTATTGTACCATTGTCAAATTCGAAAAATTTGTCACTTATAACCTATAATTCAGTTGACAGTTCGTACCCAAGCTAACCAGTTCTGTTTACATAGAGGTTTAAAAAAAGTAATTTTGTGAAAAAATGGAACTCTCGCGTGAACATTTTCGAGCAATGATTTTTTACGATTTTCAAAGCACCTTGACACCCAAATAATTCATCGAACGGCTTAATGCAGCTTTTGGTGAGAAAGCTCCATCAAATAGAACTGTTTATAATTGGTTTGCTGAGTTCCAGCGGGAACGTTTTTTT
>VTPC01089982.1:51524-62551 GCA_011009095.1 Ignelater luminosus
AAATCGAGTAAAATAAACATTCACAAAAAGATTCAAAATGATATGGTTGATTGAAGAAATTATTACTTTACCAACATTAAATAGAAGAATGACAATTATTACATAATAATTAGGTCTGAAGGACCCGTCAAATAAATGCGTTTAGAAATCATTAAATTGCAAAATACTTATTGTATTAAACCCCTCTAAACAAACAAAATTGAACATGATTTAAAACTATTAATAAATTTAGAACATACAAACTTGTATTATTTCAAACAAAAAGAGAACGTTCAAAAGATTACTATAGAATTTAAACTACCTATTGTTTCCCTAGATTTTTCCGGAAAGAATACACTATAAAGATACTTTTCTAACATAAAAAAAACCAAATATTAACGTTAAATGCTCAAAACATTTAAACAAAACAACATAAAAATACAAACAAACATATGTAACATAAACAATTATTCCTTACTCTAAATCTGGAGGTCCTTTGAGTTTCCAGCAACTTTTCCAAATACAAAAGAATTGAATTTACACTAAATTTAATTACGAGAAGGCATGGTTTCAACCACAATAAATTTTAAACACTTAACTTCCACAAACACAAAACTTTAATTTTCTTAATAACGAGGAGAATACCAGATCTCTCGATGGACACTGAAGATGGGATATTAATTCCATCAGCCAGGGAGTATGACGAAGATAGCGGAGTCGAAAAACACCAGGTACATAACGGAGATTTTCGTAATGACTAAACCAAAACTCAAGAAGAAAGTGGGACTAAATAATTTCCAAATAACTGGCTCGACACGGTTACTTCTTTACACGATCCTTCTAATGAAGACAGGGACGATGAGCTTGTCGTTCATCTCCACATACTAGTAAAAATACAGGTAAGACCTTTCAGCATATGAATTTTTAAAGTTCGTCCGCACAATGATGCTTCAATATTTTAATCCTCAAAGAGGCCTCCCTCGAGGATTAACTCAAAATGCAAATTAATGCCTATAAACCATAAACCAAATAGAAAACCAAAGCAAATTTACAGCCACTAAAACGTCGAAATTAACCGTGCGCCACACTTAAAGATCGAAACAAAACGCCAGAAGCACCGGGTCCCCTTGGACCCGGGAGGTCGTGGTGAACACCCGCGTTCCACGGTGTCCAAATTTTGACTCCTCAAGAAAATCACAAAGTACCAACAAAGGGAACGGTTTGGCAAAATAGAAAAGTCAGTTGTACACGATATCTCCAAACAAAATACAGACGATAAATTGGATAATGAAAAACTACTGGATATCATTTCTTTACTGTAGAACTGTCTTCTGCCAGACATGAATTAGCAAATTACGAACGTGTTCTTTATTAACCCAGACACAAAACTTTACTATTTCCTAACTATATTGTAACGGCGTAAAGTAAACGATGTAAAGAAATAGTAAAATAAAAGGTAACTATTGGTCAAGAACGTCCCGGGTATTGTAACTGTAGAGTTGCCATTTAGATTACGTTTAAGCAACTTGCACGTAGGAATGTTACAACGCCGAGTAATCTTTCGAGCATTCGGGAGTTACTTTATAGGTGCTGTATCTTAACTATTTAGTTACGGGTTGACGTTCCTTTTAAGTAACGTTCCTGTAACTCAGCATTTCAAAATGAAGTTTCTTCGAAGGCACTTTTAAGTACTTTTATGTTAACTTCATTGTAACAATTTGCACTGCACAAAGGTGGTTACAATAAATGCATTGTAACCGCTAACAAAACATATGTGCCTGAAATTGTTGTTGAAACACAAGTAATTTCTCAGTCCAATTGTTAATAATTTGTATTTGTATATTAAAGTAAAACCTAATTTGAAGTACGAATTCGTATTTCAGTTACCAGTTTTTACAAACTTAGAATTATATTTTGAAGAATTAAATACTATTAAGGTTTGTGGATATTGGAAATTTTTATATCACACCAATACTTAATTTGTGGTTGGTTGTTAATTAAATAATACGCTCATTTACAACATATTCAAAAAATCTCTGTAAAATGTATTAGTTTATGTTAGGAGAACAGAAAATAGTCGGCAAGCAGTAGAGTTACTACAAAGAGTTTTTTATTGTAGCATGACGTGTTCTGTTCTAAAAGTAAGCTTTAATTTGCTAATATTACTGCAAAGGGACAATCAGATAGTGCACTTGTTGCAACGAATCTTCTCGGTTCCCCTAACAAGTAAACTTGCAGTAAGTTGACGGTTGTGTGACTTCTAAAGAACATAAAAATGTTTAGATACGGCTTCATATCAACTCAAACGATACTACATAGTTACCTGACCCAAAAATGCCTTTAAAATAGTTAAAGAGAAGTAACAGAACGGTATGAATAAAATTATAGTTAACAAATAGTAACATTGCTGTAGTAAAGTAGTAAACTTTTGTTGTCTGGGAATATACCATACCGTGTAACGTAACCTTATGAACTCTAGTTTAACTAAGACGCTACTGGTCTTAGGCCGGCTAAACTAAACAGTTGGTGGCCTTGAGTGAGGATAAGAAGGAGTAATACATTCAATAAAACACAAAATTTTATATTATACATTGTAGTAAGAAAGAAACACATACACTCACTAAGGCTAACTAAGTAATTTTAATTAATAAAAACAAAATACATAAAAACTTAAACTTAAAAAAAAGATAAATCAGAACACTAAAGTAATACGTCTTATCGTCTTCGTCTTCAAAAGCACACTCCCCGTGTCGTTTGTTTTTTAAGCGCTCTTGTATTTTTTTACGGCTGTGGCCCCATTCTCACAAGTGTAATTAATAAATAAAAATTCCTCATTTACGCATAGGTCGATAAAGTTGATTGGCCTCAACTTGAAATTGATTATTCCCAGTTTGAAGTTGATTATTACCAATTTGAAAATAATTACTCCCAATTTGAAAATGATTATTTCCATTTTGAAATTGATTGTTCCCAATTTGAAGTTGAAAAGATATATGTAGTGGAGAGATAAAATTGAATTACTCTGCAACAGGCTATTTTGATAAGACGAATAAGTAAACACTTGAAGATTATTATTTCTCTCTCGACAGTGAAAGCTATCAACTTGTTACGTGCAAAAATGGGTTTGTGACCCTTTGATAATTTACGCAACATATAATAATCGGTAAGGCACTTTGCCTAGCTCTATCATCAGAGACGGGACGGGTTCTAAGGGTCTTATGCACTTCGAGAGTCGGCAGGAAAGATTTCTAAATATTAAAGGGCGCCAGTTGTGTCGATGGTTGTGGTAAGGAAAAGGAACCCCACAACTAATTCACTTTTCCAGGGTTCAATAAGAGACAGAATCCGGGATAATGCTTTTAAGAAATAGTTCTCGTAGAGATGCTGGAATAACCTTGCCTTAGTTGATACTTTTGATAATTTCGACGTACGCAACTGGAGTTCGAAACACGGCAGCTCTCTGCAGAGGCGGTATGTTCCCTGAAACAGACTTATGTGTGCGGCAATGCAAAAGAAACAACCTGTACAAATCACGAGAGGATATATTGGCACACAAATATTTGCAAAATATATATACATACAAGGATTTTAATTTCAGTAAACGTTAAACACAGGAAGCATAAGCCTTTCGTTCACATTAAATCTTTACAGTAATATAACACAAGATTTGCAATATATGAGGAAGTAAATTTTATCAAACGATAATTGAAAAACACTCTCGTATTAAAGACCTTAAATGAAACGGGCGTTGCTTCAAGTTACGTTAATGGCAAAGTAATTTAAATAATACAAAGTAGTAGTGAGCTTATGGAACTAGCCTGAGCTAGCTAACTTAATCTTTAATCTAACTTAATTACAACAAAGTCTGAATCAGTTGAAGTTGCCAGGTAGCAATATAATCTTTAACTTTATTTATATTTATTACCCAAACGTTTTGTTAAATATCCCTGAAACAATTTGGATGTCTACAAAAGCTTTTCCCCAAGTGAAAACTTTTCACCTATAATGTAACTATTAAAACTCAAAGATTTACAGTTACCAAGATACGGTATTTAACACTAAATCCGTCGGTAAATAAAACTATTACGATGATGTTTCTCAACTTTAAAGATTGTTCCAGAACCAAGCAAATTTACGGTGATAGACTGTTTAATCTAACAGAATAAAGACCACTAACTAATGGTTAAAGTTGTGACAAACCTTTGAAATTACAATTCCCAAATTAATAACGTATTTACAAATATTAATAATAAAGAGAATCGGCGTATGCGTATCAACGTGAAACTCTGCAATTTACAAAGTTACCAATATTGTGCAGACTTACGTCGTTAGATAAGACATTCAGTAATATATTCATAATACACTGGACACATAAAACAGCATTTGAACTACACAAATAGGAAGCACTGGCTATAATCCACTAGCGATAAACGATAAAATTCGAGAATAAAGAACAAAGTGGACCTTATGAAGGAAAATGATCGTGCGCGATAATCGCGGTAAATCTTGTCTGCTCGAAGTATAAACTGCTAACTGATTTCTTTTAACTTAGAGAGGGTGTTTCTTACCCGATGCAGCATCATGTCAACGGGGTTGTTTTCACACGCTAAAAGACAGGTGGACTCGGTTATCTTGCAGTTGTATGAAGGCAAGCTATAAATTCAACAATAATGCATTTAACGTCACATAATTGTTTGCGAGATAAGACAGAAATTTGATGTTATTCTCTTCTAATGAAACATTTCTAAGAGACAAATAATTTAAAAATGTAATTTCTAGACGATATTCTATTTTTTATTTTCAGGGTATAAGAACGAGATGGAAAGACAATTACTTTTACAGAAGCATTCTCAGACTATTTTTACAAGAGAAAAACAATAAACAAAAATAATTTCTATTGTTACTTTTATTTGAAATAGGGTTGGGTAGAAACTATGACAAAAAACTAACGGATAAATCTGGGGATAGAAATACGATGACGGAAATGGCAAAGAAAATGAAATGGAATACAGGAAAACAAGCAGTAAATAAATATGAAGTAGAAGCAGCAAATTTAACAAGAAAAACTAAAAAAATAAAGCAGAGTAAAAACATAATAAAAGTGGGTACATGAAAACAACTAAATGAAGTAGCAAAGAAATATGGGGTAGACATTGTGGCATTGCAAGAAATAAAGCAAAGAGGTAACAATACAGTAGAAATAGGAGATTACATAATTTTAAGCAGTGGATGTGAGCAGAAGATTTTTGGCATGGATTAATGGTACATAAAAAATGGAAAAATGTTACAAAGAAATTTGACGCTATTTCGAATCGAATGTGTTGTATACGACTGAATATCAGTTTGATAAATGTGCATGTTCCGACCGAAGAAAAAAATAATGAAGAAAAAAGTTAATACTACGAACACTTAAAAGAGATCTTCACAATGATTCCAAACTACGATTTAAAAATAGTTTTAGGAGATTGTAATGCTAAAGTGGGGCAAGAATACATTTACAAAATGGTGATAAGGAAGCACAGTCTACATAAAAGTAGGAATCAGAATGGAGAAAAACTAATAGAGTTCGCAATAGAGCAAAATTTGAAGATAATGGGAACAGTATTTGCGCATAAGAAACTACACAAAGGCACTTGGATATCTCCAGATGGCGAGACACTAAACCAAATAGAACACTTTTGGTAGAAAAGCAACATGTAAGTAGTGTCATAGATGTCAGAGTATACAGAGGGGCAGATATGGATTCCGACCACTTTCTTAATGTAATGAAACTGAAAAAGAATATACCTATAGAAAGGAAAGCAGAAAAAAAGGAGTAAGATACGATATGGAACTGTTTAATAATGGAGAAGTAGTTAGGAATTACCAGGACCACATTTAACAGAAGCTGGTAGAAGGAATAAACGAAAGCAATTTAAATGAAACATGGGAGAGAATGGAAAAAGCTGTTTTATATGGAGCAAGGTGTATAGTGAAAAGAGTAGAAGCTAGCAAGAAAGGAAAATGGTTTGATAAAGAATGTAGACAATGTTTAAATGAGAAGAGAAAAGTAAGATTAAAATTACTAAACAATCCCTCAGATAGTAACAAAGAGGTATGGAAAGAAGCTAAGAAGAATGTTAAAAAAGTATGTAGAAAAAAAGAAAAAGAAATTCTTAGAGGAAAACATAGAAAAGATGGAAAGGGAATTTATAAAAAAAGATAGCAGAAGATTTTATAAAGAAATAAGAGAAGAAAGAAAAGGATATCAAACAAAAATACTTTTTATTGAAGACAAAGAAGGAAACCTAATGGGTGATGCAGAAGAAGTAAAGGTAAGATGGAAGGAATATTTTCAAGATGTATTTGGAGAAGATCCTAGTGACGATCAGCAATAAAGTAAACAAGAGGGTGGTAAAGAAAGAAATGAAACACAACCAGAGGAGAAAGAAATAAAAAAAAGTTATAATGGGTTTGAAAAAAAAAAGAGCCCAGAAAAAAATAGTATTACTGTAGAAATGATTAAGTTTGGAGGAGAAAGATTACAGCAGGAAATCATAGAAATAATAAATATAGTATGGGACACAGAAGAAATGCCAAAGAAATGGGAAGAGGCAGTGATACATCCACTTCTGAAAGGAGGGATAGCAAAAAGTGTGAAAATTATAGGGAGATTGCACTTCTAGATATAGTATATAAAAAACTAATAAAAGATAAGCTACAAGCACATATAGAAGAAATAATAGGAAATGTCAGGCCGGTTTCAGAAAAGAAAGATCAGTTATAGATCAAATTCATATAGTAAGGTAAATACAAGAAGCCTGTATGGAACATAGAATAGGTTTCTATATCGTTTTTATTGATTTTACCAAAGCATACGATAAAATAAAACGGGACCAAATGTACAACATTCTTAGAGAATTTAACATTCCTCCTAAACTAATTAAACTGGTTAAGATGATACTAAACAGTGTCCGATATAAGGTAAGAGTAAATGGAACATTAACAGACAGCTTCCCAGTGAATAGAGGTTTACGACAAGGCGACCCACTATCAACAGTTTTATTCAACTTCGTTCTAGAGAAGGTGATAAGAGAAAGCGGAGTACAAACAGAGAAAACAATTTACAACAATAGAATTGCATACGCTGACGATGTGGCTATACTAGCAAGAACAAAAAATGAACTTACCGGGGCTATAAGAAACAGAGAGCAGGTGTGAAGGTGAGCTTAAAAATGAACAGCAACAAAACAAAATATCTGGAGATGGAAACAACATGGAGAAGAGAAAGAAGTGATAAAATAGTGTTACACGAGATCGAGACCTAGAAAAAATGGAAATTCTTCGAGTGGACAAATACAAATACTTGGGGTTCATTATTTATGAAACATGGGGAAATGAAGAAGAGATTAAAGAAAGAATTAGAACAGGCGCCGCATGTGCAAGTGCTTTGATAAAAACATTGAGATCCAAAACAGTGTCGAGGAATGCAAAGTTAAGGATTTACAAAACAGTGATAAGACCTATAGTATTGTTCGCGAGTGAAATGTGAGTGATAACAAAAAAGATGAAAATCAAGTTGCAAGTTTGAGAACGAAGGATGTTAAGAAGGATTTTTGGTGGGAGGAAGATAGAGGATGGGTGGCAGAGGACAAACGAAGAGATCTACGAACTGTTTAAAGAGCCTAAAATAACATCAGCTATCAAAGCACAAGGAATACGATAGTTAGGACATATTTGGAGAAGAGAAGATGGCAGGATAGTGAAGAATGTGCTAAAAACAGATTCACTCGATAATAGAGGAAGAGGTAGACCAAGAATTAAATGGTTCAAACAAGTGGAAGAGGATCTAGAAAAAATGAGTGTCCAAAGGTGGCGTCAAAAAGCAATAGTGAGAAAAGAATGGAGGGACATAGTCCAAAAAGTCTTGGGTCAATAGGCCTGTTGTGCTCTATATATAGGGTTGGGTAGAAAAACATTTGTTTGTATTCTTGATTTCTTAGATATGATTTCTATTTAAAAGATAAATATTTCTTTTGCAGACGACAATGTGGTGGACCTTTTAATATAAGGTCAGCTGACGGACGGGGTTTACAGAAAACAGACATCCTTTTATATATCCGGACTTCAATTTAGCAGAAGTTGTTAATAAATTTGCATAGACTTCCGCGGATAGACGCGAGTTTTAAAATTATCTTAACAAACTAACTCTAGTTGGCCTACTACTTAACATCATTTCTACTCTACACTATCTTTACTAAATATAGCAGTATAAGTGCAAATACTTAACAAAGTAATATAATTTTGATTAGCTGTTAAATAAATAACAATAAACAAAATGGAATAATTAAAGAAATAAACAAATACAACAGTAACGATATGATTCTTCAGCGAAGAGGTAGTGGCTATTAAAGAAAGATCTAATTGAAAATAGCAATTTATTCACCAATTATATAAATAATTATAAGAGAGCGCAACATCTGACTGTATCAAGAGGAAATGCCGCAAAACCGGGCAAACCTTCTGTTTTGGTGGATTCCAACTTCCTTTATGTATAAAGCTAAGTTGGATAGATCCCAGTTTCATACTTTCGACGTTGTGAAACTCTTTTTTTCGCTCATACTATTTACTTAAACGTAAATGGCAGTTCAATGTTTCCCGGAGAATTTTTCCTGTATTACTTTACCTTTTTACACTATGCGCTGTTGTGTAAATTCCATAACCTCGGTTTTCGAGCATTCATGCGAATTGACTTTTATTTTATTGAGCAAAAATTACATTGTAGGTAAAACCGAAACATCGGAAAGCGGATCCATTTGAACTTAGACTAAAGGACATCAACAAGTACAAATAAGGAGACAACAAAGAATACCTACTGCTGTTATAAATGAATTAGTTGATAATCTGCACTTCAGTCGACAAAATAATATAAGATACTTTTAATAGAAAAAACAGGAGTTTTTGGTTTTTTGGGAAGAGTTAGAAAAGCTTCTTTTCTTAGTGATTGCTTTTGTTGTATGAAGAATACTGCTACGCACGTTTTTAGTTTCTTTCGTTTAGGTTCCACATTAATTATTCATGCACGAAGAACTCATACGCACTTCACACATTTTCATTTTCTTAGTGGCCAATAAGGAAAGACTCCTTTCGTAGTTCCGAAAAATATTTCTGCCAACTCTTGCGTTTTCAACTCTTTTTGTTGGCGTTCGTTTTGATTAATATAAAGAAACTACTTTTCGCTCCTTTTGACCTTCTTAAAGATGAGTTGACTAAACCTTCGATTTTGGTGGTTGGTTTTGATGTATGAAAAGTATTTCAGGTAAATTCAAGTTTTTTCCATTTAGTCTTTAGGATGATTATGAGAAAAGCGGTTCTTACCTTTTTTATCGTCTTAAGGGCGAGTTAGGAAAAATTGTTTTCTTAATATGTGGTTTTAACATTTTATATTTTCATCTTCTTCTTTCTAGTTTGCCATGATACAGTCTGTTTGATCAAAAAGATCTGAACTTGTAGCATTCTTATTCGTGGAAATACACTCATTAAACTGTAGATAGTGTATTTAATACTTCGTCGACAAATAAAGACAATGAAATAAAAAAGTGTGAGTTTATCTACAAATTGATATTAACTGCTATGTGTGAACTTAGCGCAGTTCTTATTTGGATAAAAATTGTACAAGTCGTTAATCATGTCTATTAAGTTCAGGACTTGGAAAACGTTTGAAAGCAAGTTTCCAAAAATTAGCTAGCAAGTGCATGGTTCCATTAAACTAAAAATATATTAACAAGATGTAACGGTTACTTTTCGCTTCCGTCATTGAGGTTGATAAGTCACGTTGAGAGATTAATTAATCTTCTTGTAGTTTTTCTGGATTTACTTTATAAATCAATTAGGGTTGACGATTTACATTGTTATTATTATTGTAAGCAGGACACAGGGTATAATTAATTTCGACATTTAGTAAACTTCTTGTTCTAGTCTTAGGTTATTTGAACGGTTCTTAGCGGAATAATTTCTGTTGATTAGTGTTAGTCTTAGGATCTGGTTAGTAAATGATTGATTTGGATTATGTCATTCGAGTAGGGTTAAAGATTTTTAGTAATTTCGTGAGACTTTTGTTTATTTATTTATTCTACATCTTGGTATAGATAATTAATTTAATAAACTGATGTGAAGACTGAGGGTAACTATCAAATCCCTACTAGTTTTTGCTAATTGGGTTTTGGATAAAATTTTTTTTTAAAAGAAATTTATTTGAGCATTTAAATTTCCCCGCGGACCTCAAGTGGAATTGTTCGAATTGATTGAGCGATTTGTTACGACGACGTTGCGGTGGTTTGCTTCCGGGAGGACAGACTGTCTGTACTCGAAGATCCTGTCGGTCCTGATTGTTGCGATATTAGTGTTTATTGCGTGGAAAACCTAAATATCGGGGTAAGTTATCTTTCTCTTTGTTTTCCTTGCGAATATTGATAGGGTTTATTTTGTACTTAGCTTTCTTGTGGTAGCGGTTTCTCAACCCAACCTAATTTTATTGGAATTCCTTCAGTGGATCTTTGAAATAGGAAGACTAACCGGCCTTCTCGCAACATATGCTCATCAGGGTTCCGATCTAACTATACAATCACCGAACTTTGCTCTTGATAGCATACAGACCTTCCACTAAACTTCTGGAATAAACATTATAGGAATAATTTAAATCTGATCCAGGGTTGTGCGTAAAGGTCCATAAATTATAGTTAGCGGTGAAATGACCTTAGTGGTTAAAGCTAGAGTGCCTTGATGATGATGTCAGTTTGACAGATAATTATCAGGGTAGAGTAAAGACATAAAAGTAAACAAAAGCGAAATGGAAGAAGAGGAAAGTATGGCGTTCTTTTACTGTCCTGACAAGAGAGTCAAATGTACAGGGTGTCCCGTAAACACCAATAAAGCTTCAGGTATCAGCCTTCTTCAACCTCTTAAGACGCCAAAATTGAAAACACGAATGTTCCAACGTACTTAGATTTGTTACACGAACCAAAAAAAAAAAGAAATTAAAACTTGGCAATGCTGCTGCAGGCAAATAC
>VTPC01089997.1:0-30241 GCA_011009095.1 Ignelater luminosus
AATTTTTGCAAAATATCTAAATTCATTTGGTATTTGAAAGTCTTACTTTGGTACCTCTCTATATATCTAGTAGAATGCGATTCTTGTAGTTTACGCCTTTGCCACTGCTAAGCGATGGTCAAAATCTTC
The DNA here is from genome assembly GCA_011009095.1 of Ignelater luminosus. Classification (NCBI taxonomy): domain Eukaryota; kingdom Metazoa; phylum Arthropoda; class Insecta; order Coleoptera; family Elateridae; genus Ignelater; species Ignelater luminosus. The sequence continues at coordinate 130 of VTPC01089997.1, forward strand.
AATGTTATTTTTTATTTGATAACTAGGAAAAAAATTAATTTAAAAATAGAAAATGGGTTTACTCAAAAAGTTGTAAATATTCGTGGATCGTATTGAGATTCGGAAATGTACTAGAAAAAGCCTTCTACAAGACTCGAGCAAGTTTTATTTGATCGTCTTATGTTTTAGTACCTCCGCCATAGTAAGCCCTGTAGCATGTTAGCAGATTTCTTTTATCATGAATGATCTCTAAAGATCCAGTTAGATGTAAACTCGTCATAGAGAACAAACAAGCTATGCAATTTAAATACCTCGGTTCGGATATAACAAGTGGGCACAACCCAATCAAGGAATTAAAAGGTCAAGTCAGCAAGGCTGCAGCGATATGTGGATATGGAACGACAAATATATGCGCACATTATCACATGTTGCATAGAAACTCGCGCAGATACAACCAGGACCAAGAATATGCTACAAACAGTCGAAATGAAGGTATTGGGGGCAATAATCGGCAAAACCCTAAGAGATAATAAAAAAAAAACTCAAACATTTGAGAACAATGCAATGTATACGACATGTAAGAGAAAACAATGGTATGAACATATTAAGAGAATGGACGCACACAAACTAGCACGCAGGCACAGCAGCCCCCAACCGCTTGGAAGAGAGAGATAGAGAGGCAGCTGATAATACACATCCTAAGAAGGTAGGTCACCAGTAATTTTGGGATAAATAGATTATCAGATCTATCACAAGAGAAGAAGAAGAAAATTAATGATACGCTATGACTCAGCAAAAGAATGTGGTACCAACTATCTTTATTTGTTCTTTTTCGGGGTATTCTGGAAAATCGAATTGTGCTTCTCTTCGATCCATCACGTTTTTCATTTCATCTTGTGAAGAAAAAGAATTGTTCAACAATTGTTTCAAATTCCTATCTACACGCTTAGATACTGTTCAAGATTGTCTAGAGTTGAAATTCTGTGACTACGAGGTAAAAGTAAAACTGTGCTATTGCTCGTCTTTATATGTTCAAACATTGACAGGTTTGTCTGTGTAATTTCAAGCTTGGCTAGATTTTGCATGGGTCAAACACAAACAGTACTACAGACCAATTTTTTGGTCGATATTGATTTACGTGCAACAACGAAAGAATATATTTGAGCGTGTAAAGCCCGTTTTAGAATTGTTAACATAGAAAACGTCCAAAAGTAGTCCTGTGGGTTTTTATAATGCGATACCTTATTAGTGTATTAATTTTAATATCTACTTGTAAAAACATCTAAACATCTATGTAGTTCAAGATTCTATTGTTCAACAACAATCAAATTATTGATGTAGGTAATTAGGTATGATAATCATCCATCATCAAATCAGAGTTTGGTGTATTTTTGTTAGAGGCTTTCAGACATTTAGACTGCTAAAAAAAGTACGAGAATATAAATACTTAAATCTATGTGGTAGAAATTTCAAGCCATAGCTTTGAACTTTTGCATTAACCTTGCGCTTGCTTTTTATAATATTAGTTAGTATAAATTGTACTATTAAGTACTACTTTCATATTGTTTTGCTTCATGAACACCTTTTCTACCTTTCAAGCAATTGTAATTATTGTTTTCAATGTTCTATTGCTTAAGCAGAGATGTTATTAAACAGTAAAAGTAATGGTTAGATAACTTAATTTGTATGATCTCGATTTCCCACAGTTCATTTTTTTTAAATTATTAAGTTTAAACCAAATAAATCAAGTAATCGTTAGTATCATCTTAAAATTAACATAAGTAAATTAAACTAAAGTAGGAGAATTGGTGTTATACTATCCGATACAAATTGGTTGTGACGCACACGAAAACAAACAGATTCAATTTTAGTATTCTGCTAATTATTTAAATTAGTCTGTCACGGTTTCAAGTCCCGTGACTTTGATTAACAGGTAAAATACTATCTAATTTAGTTTTAACTATACATTTCGTACTCACAATCCGTAATAATGTATTAATTAATTTAATAAGCTATTATTAGGGTTTGCTCAAATTAGGGTGGAATAATTGTTATTATTCCTTTAATTAAAACAAAATGCGTGTATTTAATTGAATGAAAAAATCATTATCAGTAGTTTCAAATGGCGAGTAATCAATACCACTGGAAGTGAAAAAAATTATCTAATGCCTACTAATTTTGTAAATATAACATAATAATAATAAGAATAAACTAAACACTATTAAGAGGAAATTAATTACAGTGATTATTGATTAAATATGTTTTGTATCGAAATAGATTGTTTCATACATAACCAAACTTATCATTAGTTGTGGTAACATTTTATAAAACTCAACACAAGAATGCGATAAAGATTAATGGGATTCCAATAAGCGTGCAGTCCTAAACGGAACTATTTAGCAATATTATAAAAGCATTTACGTAGAAAGACTGTAATTAATTTTTATTTTATAATTATTTAACACATAATAATCTATTTTTCACTCTTCATTTTATTGTTTCCTATAATTGCACTTTACAATTAAAATCGTATAGTTTTTGTTTTATTTTGACTTTGTCACACTAGTCAAAAGAGCTTGACGACACACTATTACATTTTATATCAATTTGTTTAGCATCATAGTTTTCTCTGACCACCACCTCTCGATTTTTCACTATTAGATTCGTTTCTGTCCGCGCTGAATATTTCAAAATCATTATTGGCGAGTTCTTCATTTTTAATATACCATTGTGAAGCCACGTTTTGCTAAATGCTATTACGTCATGATCGCATTCTAGAATATTCAACAAGCATTAATGAGTCTTAGTTCTTAAGCTGTAAACGTTTTAGTAATAATTTGGTAATCAATTTTTGCTGCATCTTTAAGAACGAATGAATTATTAAAGATGACCAACTGAATTTAACCATCGCGTATAAAATAAGTAAACTGTCGGTCAAATAGTGAGATGGTTTTTACATTAAAATGAATCCAGAGAGATAATTTGAAATAAAATACCTAAATCAAATAAAGTTCTTTAGCTGTAAATTAGAAATAAATGAATATACAAATGTGGTGTGCATAACAATAAATAAACAAGATTTTCATTATAACAATGCAAAACGAGGAGATCCTTGAATAAAACATAAAAATTCGCATTTACCATTTTTACGTTCCTGATTTGCCACAAACAATAAAAAATCGTATGATTTAAGAGTTACGTGCGCTCCTCTTTCTATATTTTAAGGCGACGATGGAATGATGCAAAGTTCTTCCTAATGTTACATAGCTTATTTCAAGTCCTTAGGCGTTTTTTGATCATGAGCTATTTACGTCTTGTTTTATAGCTATAATTTATGGCTACTGCATAAAAACCTTTATGTTTGCAAATTATACTATAAATAAGTGAAATTTAAAGTAAAATTAAAAGCATTATCCATTTAAAGTACAAAATCAAGGAAATTGCTAACAATAAGTTAACAGATAATTTTTTGCTGTTTACATTAAATCTTTTTCAGTCCTGTTCGAAATTATCTTTATTTATAAACAATATAAGTATTATTAGTCTGGGTAAATTAAAGGTAATAATCTTGATTTTATAATTAATAAGTAATATCAAACGTAAAAATACAGTACGTGAAAAAAATTTTGTCTTCTATTCAATTCTTAAAAAATGAATACCACTAAAAACAATACATCTAAAATAAAATTAGCCTGATACTTATTTCTAATATTTCATTTCTGGCGATTCTTATAGATTTCAGATATTTATCAGAAAAACACATCAGATTGATCAGTCATTCTTTGCATTCTCTACTAGTTTTAGTATTGTAGTTTATATTGTAATTACAGACATTTTAAGCACAGTAATTTATTTTAAAAATATCGTGGATTATGAAAGTACTTAGTATTATTCTAGACAGGAGGCTTGTATAAATTCTGTTAATTTTAATATTCCAATATTCCATATCTTCTCCCTCTTCTTCATCTAACAGCTATATGTAGTGAGAAAGAATTATCAAAAGACTAGTACTACACTGTAGTTATAAAATAACACTGCTCTTCTTATAATTTAAGAAAAGAATTTTAGTTTAGATTTTCTCAAAGGTAGCTTAACACAGAAAACCAAAACGTTTTAGAAAGAAAATCAAAAATTAGAAAATCCACAATGCCTGCGCCATAGCAATGCAGTGAGATATTGTTTATAGAAAGTATTGCTTTCAACTCTCTTTGTAAGAGAAAGTTTGAAAAAACCCACTAATTAATTATACGATAACCGAAGGCCAGTACTATATCATAATTAATAAATTTGTGTACAACTCTAAAGCTCAAAAAGGCAGTTTCTTGGTTCAAACTTTGTCAAAAGTAACTTTTTACAGAAAACTATAAATGTTTAAAAAGAAGCAAAAGTTAGAAAACCCAACTAACATATATCTGCTCGATAGTAGAAGGCCGGTACTACGTATATTACCGTGGTTAATAAATCTGCTTGTAACTCTGCAATCACAAAAAAACGTTATCGGAAAGCAGGTTTTTTTCAGAAAATCAAAAGTGTTTAAGAAAGAACAAAAGCTAAATACCCCTATATTTACGCAATTGAAGAAGGTCAATGCTACAGGCTCCGGCAAGACTCTTTGCAGAGAGGTGCAAGATAATTGAATTCGAAAGTGTTCTAATTTAGGGTTTTCCTTAGCCGGATAAGTAAATACCGAGGCAGCAACTTTAAGGACTGATGACCCCTTACCACATACTTACTCTTTTCCTTCCTAGAAATCCCCATTCTTAGATGTAGAACTCCTACCTCTTGAACCAACTTGCCTTGGAATGAGGTAATGAAATACAAAAGCCATCCTTCCTTCCAGAAACTTAGATTTTTTATGACCATCTCCACCTCCACCTCTTTATATGCAATCATAGTATATTAGATCACTAATCCAACCAAGGTAAGACTATTTACCAGTTTATTTGTCTTGTTTATCTTTTTTACCACTTCGCTACATTAATTTCAAGTATACTAAAATTAACCAATTTATTACATCTCTAAAATCAGATTTTTTTTAATAAAGAAAGTAATGTAAAATATGATTGAAAATTCCTCTTTTTGCATGAAGCTGCCATATAGCACTTTCATTTTTACATACTCAAAAAGGTAGAAAATCCTTTCATTCTTGTGTGGAAGCCTTTGCTGTTTTAAATCTATTTTTAATCCATCAATGATTGAAAAGAAAGCTTCCTTCGGAACCATCTGAGACATATAATTGAATCAGTCAAAGAATCAAGAACCCTAATGAGAAAAACAACTTTAAGCACTTTTCCAAATTATTGATCTTGTTGGTGTTTTGCTTCAGTTCAATTTAAAACGCCGATAAAACTAGAAATCAAAGCTATCAATTTTATGCTACCAAAATGCAAACTCATGGAGTATAGAATACTGAGATTCGCAGCTTTGGATTAAGACAGTAGGCACACTTGGATAAAGGACTTCAAATTTAAACCCCATCACAAATTTAACAGATAACAAATTTTCAGAAATAAGGAGAAAGATATAACCGAAGTCGTACAATCTATGACTAGATTAAAATGAAAATGGTTTGAAGAAAGCGTTTTGTTTTTGTTTCGGTCCACAGTTTTCATTTATTCTTTTATCCTATTACACACGAATTAAATCTGAAGCCATTATCTAGCTATGTTAGAAACAAACTGTTAGTAGATAGTAATTTTCAACGTGCTTTGCTTTTTTTGTCAAGACCCTCCTGGTGGATTTCTGAAGAAACCCTCCACGCCAAAGGGTGCAAATGCACCTTCTTGAACCTCTCTCGCGTCGCCCTTGATCAATGTTTACGAGGTCCCGCTGCCACTTTCCTTATAACTCAAGAAAAAGGTTTTTTGGTTAGAAATATTTAGGAAAAAGTAAAAGCATTTTTTAAGAAAAACCAAAATTCTTAAGAAAAGCCAAAAGTTAGGACCTCTCTGCAATTTTATCTGTAACTCAAGAAAAAGATTTTTCAGATTCACATTCATCGGAAACTATAATTCTTTGGGAAAAAGCAAAAGACTTTTTCTGTAACCCAAGAAAAAGGTTTTTTGATTTAGGCTTTGTCGAAAAATAATTTTTTACTAAAGACGAAAAATGTTTAGAAAAAAAAGCTATTATCCCTGCGCAGTTAAAGAAGGCCAGTACTATATTACGATTAGGTTTAGCTGCAATTTTCCTTGTAACTAGGGAAAAGGGATTTTTTTATTTTGACATTCAAGGTGCTACAAGAGAATTTTAAGAAATTCGGTCTCCTGTAAAATAAAACACTTTATTTCGATGTTCTGTTCTTATTGTTAATTGCCAGAAACTGAAAGTCAGTGACTCATTGTATAATTTAAGTCAATGAAAGGTAAAGAAGAATAATTATTCAACAACCCTTTGAAGTGTTCAACAATATTTAATTCGTTCATTTTTGATTCAGTTCAATATACTGCGACTTCCTAAGTCAATAGAAAACAGACTTAATAAATTAATTTATAGTGATGTGTATTACATATATAGTGTTGTTATAAGGCAAAACCTGGTAGTTTTGCAATAATAGGTAGGTCCATCAGTAGACTGTTAAAAACATTGATGAACGCTTCTAAAGTATTAATCGTTGGGATATGATTTTCAACAAATAGCGTATATCTCAAAATTTTTTGTCTTTTTACAAGCACTAAATATCTCAACTCGAGGCAACGATTTCATTCTGAAACTTTCAATAAGATTTTAAAGTGTCTCAAGGCAATTTTGCATTTATAAAATTTCAAATTACTCATTCTGACTTATTGCATGAGTTGTAATCTTTACCGTCTTGGACTAAACACCCGTGATATAAGAGTTTGTTGATGTCTTCAAACCGTAATTTTTTTATTATTTTTTGGATAAATATTTCAATATTTGTATCGAAAATTAGAATTTTGGTTGATGACAGAATAAATTTAATTTACTGATTATTGAAAACGGGACAATAACAGGATTTTTGAGTATTTTGGTTAGAATTAATGGTTATTTGTGGTGGTATTTATTCGTTGAGTTTATGCGTAAAGTTTTTGCAGATTCATTTACATATTTGTCAGTGTCCACAGATAAACACACTCTTTCAAAGATAATATTAATTTGTAATTAACATAAAATGTGATGTATTTCGAATCACAATCAACTGTTTAACGTGTAAATAATGATTGCACAGAAATTTATTTACATAACAAAATTTACCTACTCTTGAAAAAAAATAATTTTGATATTAGTACGTTCTATACAAAACGTGTGCAGAATTATTGTACTTTTAGTAAGAAAATTTTTAGTAATAAGAATATTTAAAATGGAGGCATTTATCGATTTATCGAATAGTGAGTTGTAGAACAAAAACCTTTATGATACCTTAATACCTACCAATCTTGTCACAATAGCCTTTTCAAGAAAGAGGACAATGCAAGCTGTTATTATCAAATTAAAGAATTGAATTATCCCCGAGTTTAATTACCTATTTTTAACTTTCGTCAGACGAAAATCCTATCAAATAATAGGTATCGTTGAATTAGATAATGAGAATGGCCATTAATTCTGTTATTACATGGGTTTCCGACAATTTAATTCAAATCAACCTGTGGATCGCGTCGAGTGATGTAGATAATTTTTGATTATACTTAACATAAAAGAATTTCGCGAATTTTGACATTTGCGTCACTACATTACTTCCTAAACATGGTATCGTGACTAAAATTTGCATAAGAAATATGTAATCATTGTAAGAATTGAAATAAAAATAAATTCAGAAATTAATTTTATATTAAAAACTCTAATTTCTTTTTATTATGGCCTTTTTAAAATAATTCATTTAGACAACAAACAATAAATTTAATAAAGTCAAGATATTGCATAAGCTACCCTCTTTTGATAACTTTTTCCTTCTGAGCTTTCTAGTCACGTGGTTGAGCAGGTTAGAAATAATAATGCAAACAAATGTATAGTGCCAATCGAATTATCGACGCAAAATTATTTAGTTGAACGGTCATAGTTGGAATCGTCGATATCCATTACTTCAGAATCTGTACGTTTCTTTTGTTAACAGAAACCTACCTCAGATCCTTGAAGTGTCTTGTTATAAATCGTACTTTCTATGGATTGTGCGGTTTCCAAACCCTAATAGCAACCCACCAAAATTCTTAATTTTTTTCTTCCCCGAATCAATTGATAGACGGACACAAAAATGTTTCCTTGAACAAATTCCTATAGTCATAACGGATCAACGAAGCAAAAACAGCACCTATCTTGATCAAGTACTCCAAGCTTCCGAAGATCCCAACCATTTCTAACGCCCTAACAGCACAATCCTTACTTCTACTGCAGAAAGTCACTATCACCAGCAATAGCATTTCGTTGTTTTTTTGGATGTTATCAAATAGTTATGAATACCTTCAATTGTTGCCTCCACTCAGACCATTTCCCTTCCAGTTATAATTAATAGACAGTTAAGGTGATTCTTCTTTCTAAACCCCATTGAGAATCAAAAAGATTCGTCTTCTTACCACCAGAACACCTCTCTCAGAGTCTTTGACCAGATATCCAAAAAACATCTGGACGATACATTAAGACGTTGTTTTCAGGCAAATCAATTAAAACTCTTTTCCTGCCAAAGCTTTGAACAAGTGTTTCAGGAACCTTCCCTAACACATATCCCACATGGTAAGGCTTCACAAAGCTAGCTCTTTCTGCTACTATTGATTTTTGAACATTTTTATTCTCTATAGTCGCAAAGACCAAACTACACGCTTTAAAGTAATCTGGGGTCACCTTGTCTTGGTCACGAAAAGTCAAGAGACGTTTTAACAAAGCAAGAAACTTTGTTCTAGAAAACATTCTAGTTGAATCTTATTTGTCTTTTTGGAAAAGTTCTTGAGTTGGCCCGGATTTTTCTGGTAAACGAAGGACTTGATGTCTTGTGGAGATGCTTTGTGAAAAAACTATTCAAACTAAACCACGTACGTAAATTTGATATTCTAAAGATATTTCCTCTCTTCACCATAAGATTACATCTCTACTTTCCAATCTCTTAATACACGGCGTTGAGCCGTATAAAAATCTGTTACTTCCACCCCACGGCTTCTTCCTTACTTTTAGATCCACCAGCTTCTTCAAGAGAAACCAAGGATGGGTACATGTATAACGGATATACTTAGATTTCGTAGTTACTCTGCTTTAGACATTTTAATTTCTTTTTTAGTCGTATTTTGTCCTTAGCTTCTCCCTTGTTGTTTAAGCCCGCGTCATGATTGAAGAGACTATAATCTATGACGGAAAACAGTGAAAAATCAAAGCCTAAGTGGTAATTGCTGCTTTCTGCCCAAGTGTGCTAATAAGGTAAGTTCAAAGTTGAAAGAATAACAATTAAGGTTGTAATTTTGGTAAGTGCATATCTTAGCTCATCTTGATAATTTTTGTCTGATAAAAATCGTAAAATTGAATTATTTTGCAATTAAGAGTTAATATAGTGCTCAAAACACTAAATCATTGCTAGGGGTTGGAACTAGTTCTAACAAGGCGGTTGTCTACATAGATGAGTAAATGTTGAGATTCAGTGGTAAAAGATTGCATTGTACTTACACGGAATATCGTTATTATAGTGTATATCAATGGATATAACCTACTAGCAATGGAAGGATAAAAGTTTAAATGGAAATTGTCTTATGCTTTTCGGTATGTACATAACTTTATAAACCAGATATTATAATGCGTTTGTTTACCAACCAAAGTAAATTAATTTTACGCATTGATCAGAAAAGTTAATAAAGTTCATAAAATAAAATTGTTGTTATCGCTGTAAAAACAATGGAACTGCGTAATCAAACTCAAGGTATGTAAACAAACCAAATTGGCAGCAATCTTTTCAATTCAAACCTTTTAATTAATTTGTTATTGCTATTATCCGTCTACTATTTACATACTGGTCGTTTGTAAAACAAATTCTGAACCAACATCAAACAATTCGAAAGCAAAAATAATTTTTCGACTTTTAATTTATATTAGAGTTAATGTGTCCAAAGGCCACGGCATTTAATTTACTTTTAATTAAAAGTGAAAATGGTGGATAGAATTTTTAAAAAGTATAGAAATGAGTAGTCAAGAAAATTTCTTAACAAATTTAGCAATTTTATGTTGTTTTTTTTTCTGAGATTCGTTAGTTTTATCTGCGAGGTAATGAGAGTTTGCAATAATTTAATTTTCTTAAGCACTGTTTGTTTTTCGTAGGAAACCTCAAGACCTTTACACTCGTTCAGATTTTTTCGCAACTTTTAATATCATTACCAAAATTATGATATCATTGATGTTTTGTCTAATGGCATTATCGAACCTTTTTTAAATAGCACCCCTTGGTTTTTTACAGTGTATCTTAATTATATGTAGGTTTCGATACTCTTTAAAGTCATACGGATCCGTAGATTGTTAACACATGGTGGATTGCTTAGACACACCGGTTGATGTTAGATGGATGGATATCTTAAAACCTACGTTAACTGCTGTTATTTATCTTAAACAAATTTTTCGTTGCGCATTTTCTGGATACACTCTGTATAGTTTTTCACAAGTGCATTCCACACAACACTTCAAGTAAGGATGTATGTATGCCGTACTCAATTTTGCATCAACACAAAATGGAGTTAGCGGAAGAAATTGGTTGGAAGAGGTTTATGGTACTACTAGCTAGCTTAGATCCAAATTCAGTGGTTAAGACTATACGACGTATACCTATATGTGTTTCATACGCACGCTTCTAGAGAACTTACTATAGGTCGCATTTTAAATAAAATAAAAATTTTGACTAAATGCGTCGCTATGCTTCTGCAGATCCAAATAATCAGCTATGAAGACAATTCTTTTTGATAATATCAGTTTGTAAAACAAAGCAAAGATAGTTTTCCTTGCATTCATATTTGGAATAATAAGATAGGATGAACATTCTCCAAAGAGTTGGGTTCTGAAAAGAACAGTTTAGGAAACGTTGCTAGATGGTATTAAGCTATATAAATATTATATTACTTTTAGGCAGAAAGTTTTAAAGTTGCGTAGTAGGGCCTTTCACAACCACCCTTCCAAAACAAGAGAAGAATTTAATTCTTAATGCACTTTTGAAAACCTGAAAATTATATTCTATGGTGGTGCCTTTCATACAAAGAATATTAAGACCAGGTCTTTTCAGTTCTCTATAGATCTATTTGCTGGATAAATACTACAGTAATCATTGTTAGTACGATTACATCCACAGCTGCTATTTTACAGATACAGTTATTAAGAATAGTAGAGTAAATATGAAGTTAAAGGGCATTTCTTTGTATTTTTCCACCAACCTTTAACAATGAGATAATATTTAATGAAGTAGATATTTTAGAGGAAATACCACAACTAAGGCTGCCAACTAACTTGCTAGTCCAGTGCGATTTAAATTTAACTGATATTTTTTCATTTGTTATAAGTTTATACTACAATATTCAGTTTTACATGCAGTAATTTTAATTGTTATTAAGAATCAAATTGTTCTGTGGTAACATACGTTGTAGGTTATGCTGCAATATTTTGTTCAAATGTGCTTGAATAGCCTAAGTATTTGCAATAGGAATATTAACACCCTTAAAATCATAATGAAATACACTATAGTAAGCATCATGTATATTCCAATACCACTGGTACCATGAAAAATTAAAAAAAGGTTTTGAACTTGTATGAAATTCTTAAAACTTCCCCTGAAAATATCTTTGTTCATCAATATAGAAAGCGCCTTTTGAACTCAACCACACCTACGTTAAAAGAATCTAATACTAAATAACTCAAACATGGGAAGTTGCAGTAACAAAAGGTATTTTCAACTTCAAGTGTAGGTAAAAGGGTACTTAAGTATATGGACTTAACTGATTACATAAGATAATAATTGTGTTTAATAATGGCAAAATATTTAGTACGCTATTATCAAACCCATTAAAAAAATTAATCGTCTTACCGTTGTTATATAAACCACAACCAATTTTTCATGTCGTTGCTTCTTGAACATAAATCATTGTTAAATACACACATATTTATCATTCCTACAGTAGATTTTAATGCAGCATTGTTTTGGGACATAAATATTTCTTCAGTTGCGTTTATGTACCAAAACATAAATACACTTCATGTAATAATTGTCATTAACTACATTTATTGTCTTGTTAAACTGAAAACTATTATAATGGCAGTATGTATGTGGATCATTCATGACTTGTTCCTACAGTGATAGATATAGATATTCAGATTCTACCTCAAATAATGCACAAGTTTTAAGTAGTAGCATTTCATATTGGAACAATGAAATACAAAGACAAGTGCACGAGCTGAGATACGATAATGCTTTAGCAGAAAATTAAAAAAATCAAAAACGTGGAAACGGTAAACCGCATTCAATTATAGAAATTAGATATCTACTACTTACTACTTTATCTTTTTAAGCATTTCTGACCATTGAACCCAAAACGTTTTTCATTTTATCACATTATATTCATTCTTCTAGCTCATTACTAGACCTGATGAATTTGGGATTTGTCATAGCCTTAATGTATCTACACATCAAAATCAAAGTGGAGGAGAACCAGGCTTTAAGCATTGAATTAATTAAGAATTTCTTTCAAAATTAATTAAAGCGTTGGAAAATAACTTTCTTATTTGATTTTTTATGTATAAATTATAATAAATTAATAAGTGAGCGTATAGTCTCCACTTTCAGAGTGACACGGGCGGACGATCGGTTAAGGCCGCATAGGTACTTCCTCACAATCCCAATTAAGAAACAGTGGGAGAGCAATAAGGTAGATTTCCAACAGGACTCGCTGGTTTTCTGTGGACACGTATGTATGACAGGAAATCCTCGGAAGCAGGCATTTACCTGGAAAAACCCACATTTGCAAGAGAGCTTCGCTCTGAGAAAGAACATCATGGTTATCCAGGCTGAAGTTTATGCCATTGCATTGCAAGAATGGCAGAGCAAAAGATATATATCTGCTCCGATAGTCAGGCAAAACTAAAAGCAGTCTGCGCAGCCAGAACAAGAGTTCCTTTTTTAGAAATACCAAGACAGCAGATCACCGCACAAAATATATAAGATTTAATATTTTTTCTACGAGGTTTTAAATAATCTAATTAATTCTAACGACTTGTTATAGAAATATAAGTATTTCTATATAATAACCAATGAGCGGTATCAAATAGCTGATGGTCCAGTAAAGTTGTCCGTATACCTGATCACCGTGCGTTTAAATACATTGAGGTTATCGATATTACTTAGGCGGACGACTAAACATGTGCAATTCGCGTAAGATAGTGACATATTTTCTGCAAGATAAGCGCCGTGGTACAACACATTTTATTATATGCATGTGTACGTACATTGATATAATACCAGCATATAGTGATTATACAAGTAAAACAACTCTTAAAAAAGCGAAAAACTAGCTCGTAAACAAACCAGCAGGGTTGGAGGGTGGTTCGCGTTTCTATAATAGATGTCGCGACGGTCAAACGCCTAGCCAGCGGCCGAGCGAGGTTAGATCAGTGTCGTACACGTGGAAGTACACTATACCTGCAGCGTATTGATACCTAAGTTACTTTTATAAATAACTCAATCAAAAGGGAGATTCAAAAAATTGTGTAATTGAGTAATGGTTCAATAAAGCATAGTAGACTTGTCGGCATATTGTATAACAAATTAATGACACCATTTTAAATCACAAGTTAATTATGTCAACGGATATAAAAACTACAAATTAAAATCAAGCATAAGTCAGTCATTCCTTGATTATTTAGCAATTAGTTTAGAAACAAAGCATTTTCAACCTGTACAATGTAAATTAGTTGGTAAGTTTGTATCAAATGTAATATAGCATGTAATTTTGTCTTTGAAAAACAAGATAAATAATATTAATGTAATTGTTGATAAAAAATAATAATTGTACATCATACATGTAGGTATAAATAAGAAACATTTGTAACAAAATAATTTTTTATAAATTACTAAGTAATAAATATGAAAACACAACCAATTTATTTATTGATTTATTTAAATGTAACCATTGAAGATAGATCTTTAAGGACAAGAACAATAATGTATCTAAAATGTATTGTGATAAATTTAATTTCTTTGGATATTTGTGCATGATTTACATCATCTTTTTTAATTTAATACAATGCCATTATAAATTTGGTAAATTGAGATTTAATAACAGAAAATGCAATGGTAGCCTTTCTAGTAATTCATAATGTCCATAAATAAATCTACAGACGCCACTGACACTAGCGTAGTGACATCTGTTCGAAATATCGGTATTACCCACCAACTATTACTCCAAGGTCATTGGTCGGCGTTTGAAAAGAACAAAGGATTTTTAAAGAGTTGGTCTACTTTATAATCGCTATACGCTGATAATACTTGGTAAAAGCTCCACTGTTGGTACTATCACGTCACCGATTCTTTTCATGACGCATCAACTAACTGATACCGCTGCTTGATAATAACTTTCAGAAAATTGTTAGCATGAAAGAAACTAAATGCTACTATAGGTAGGTTATGTATACGAAATGTTCTTTTCTTATCTATATATTTGCTGTGACGACAATAGAGTCAAGATTAGAGTATTTATTAGAAATCTCAAAATATTTACGGAAAATGCAATTTGTAGTTCTAATTACCACAATTTTTATCCGGCATGTAACCATAAGAAGTATGCTTGCGCACATAGAAAACGCAATTTCATTTTCTAATTATCATTATTTCAAGTCGTAAAGTCGCTGAAACTAATCGCTAGTTATAACTACTATTACTGCTCCAAAGAAATTTTAAACTTTAAGGAAAATTAACTCTTAACTACGTTTATGTAAACTTTATCAATGTTTTAACCAAGAAATCAAATAAAATCGCTGAATTAGTAAACATAAGCGTTACGTAACATTCCAATTTCATTCTCATCAAGTTCGTTAATACATCAGGTTAAAAAGTTGAAAAACACAAAACAGGATTATGTTGCTCTAACAAGACATAGTATATATGGTATGTATTTTGTAATAAATCAATACAAAAGATGGTAGTAGGTACAAATAACAACTTTATAGGAACATTAACTAATATAAATAATCAGATTTCTACTAATTAGAACGAAGATTTTTGTTCAGAATTCCCTACTTCTAGCTTTTATTTTCTATCTAAGATAAACTTTTTTCCTTGGTGTGAAACAAACCGTACTATGTTACAGAAAAACAATCTAAAAATTTTTCTGAGTGCCAAGTGCAGCAGCTGCTATGACAGTGACGAGAGGCCGTCTCATTAAATAATAAAACGATTATATAAAAAAATCTTAAAAGTACCTAATAATCTGACGGCTACCTATAAGATAACAAATTAATTTGAGAAACAAACTTCCAAGTCCTGAATTCCAGATGCAAGCGTAAATAAACTTTAAATGATTAGATAAACCAAAAATTCAGTATCAATACAGTCGTAATTGTTCCACTATAAAATGAATATGAAAAATAATTGTGATGTTCATAAGTCATAAGAACAATAAACAATAATAAGCAAATCATGTTTAGCGTTACACAAATATCAACATCGATGTAGGCGATGCACGAGAACAATTGCAGATATTATTAGATAAACAGCAGAAATAGTGCCGCAACGTATTTTAGAAAAACTGGAAAAGCTAAAATAATGTTCTGTTGATAACACAGCTACTACTCAAGCGATTATCAACAGAGAAAGAAATGACGGAGGCCATGAGTAATTGATCATATACGCGCAACTAACCATAACCAAAGTTAAGTAGATAAGAGTTAACATTAATAATGACTGTTTTTTCATAGTTTTCTTCAGTAAGATATATTTGTCTGATATTTCTGAACATCTTTAGGCGATTTACTCAAGTGCCAATTCTCTTTTTGTACGATTTACGGTATAAATAATGTACGTATGGTGTACTTGGTAATCATTTATGAACGTACCCCTGGTAATGGTGACTGTGGTAATTGCAATCTTCTGTCTACGGCATCCCTATAGAACACATTAATATTAGTTTTGACTCATTAACTTGGGCAATGTCGTTACGTTACCATTCCTGGACGATACCTTACTTTCACCGCATGGTTTTGAACGTACGATATTGTTTATGTTCAGAAGTAGTAATCAGGCTTACGCACTGCCAGTATCTATGATTATGCGTTGCTAGTAACCTTTTTAATATTATGCCCATCACCGATTTCTTTCTTTCATTCTGACGCAACAACTTACACCTAACATCAAATACAAACGGCAGCAAAATACGAAAGCGTTTTTCAAAACGCCGCGTAAAATGCGGTAGCAAACAAATGGCAGATGGTTGCTCCCAACTATCCAGGAACTTGTACTTTTGCTTGCGTTTTTTTGAGCATTACATTTTTATGATCATTACATTTTTATTTGGTTTCCAGGCTGGTTTGAGTACGCAGACTCTAGAGTTTTAGTCCACCGGGTTAATCCGACTCTGGTCGTAATACATTATTTTTCTGACAAAACTGATTGGATAGAGTACTAATATAAAAAGAAGGTTTTTTTAACAAGGATCTAAACATTGTAAAACTTCGTGACGAACTGAACTACAAAACGAAACTGCTACACGAACTACTAAATAACTGAACTCAATCTCTTCATTTCTTCATTTAACATAGACAGCTTACGACACCTATAAGATCCTTGTTCATAGCTTTGCAAAGTTCTATTAAAGAATTTACTCTAAAGTCTGTAAAAGAGTAGAAATTCTAATTTAAGTATTTTCTAAGTACTTTTATAAAAAAAGATGAATAGTCGTATTGGATATTAGTTAAACATAAAACGCCGTGCTCATGCAGTTTTTCTAAATCTTAGTAACACTATTATCCTCTTAAAAACAATAATTAAGCATTTATCGCGTATAATAATGTAAAAAGAAATTATTTATTACGCTTCTTAACTAAAACGAGACAATTATAGTTGATGCACGCGTACGTTACGTTATAATTGAGCACAATATAAATCATGTATTTATGCTTAAAAAACAATTAATGTCATGAAATATCAATTCTTTTATTTTACGGACGTTTTAATAATCCCCCAATTGCAAACTTAAAAGACGTTACAGACCCTATGTTAATGCAGTATGAGTTAGATTATATCGAAGTGAAATCAATTAAATAAATATAAACAGTCGACGAAGGCATCCAATTGCAGGTAATGTTTGAGTTAAGTGTTTAAATTTAAATAGTGGCTTAAAACTGTTATTGAGGATCTTTGCTGTTAGTATACAGATTTTTTTTAATTCGAGCTTAAAACATGAAGATCTCGCTTATTATAAGAGATAGAAAATAGATTTAAATTTGGCACTTGCTAAATTCTATGCTGATTATTAATTTAAGAATAATGAATTTACTTTTTTCTTTTCGACTTGTGATCAAAGAAATAGGTAAAATAGCATTTTATGTTTTTCGCCTCTAGATCCTTTATTGCTGAGAATTTAAGAAATCTTATTTTTTGTTGCTCATACGTCGAAAACTTAGCTCACTTTTTTTAGATTAATAATTAGCATAAAATTTAGCAAAAATGCCAAATTTAAGCCTTATGCTCTATCTTTTATAATAAGCAATATGAAACACCCTGTACAACAGAGAAGATTTCATATACAAAGCTTTCCTCTTTCGAGTTTTTCTACACATTGTTGAGATTTTAATATACTATCTTATCGAAACACTGTGTATAGCAGAATATTTTAGTATTTATTAGAGCATGCTTTATAACTAATAATTAGGTAATTTAAACATTTGTTCAATAACTGGCAATTTTTTAATTAGAATATGTTTATTTGTGAGTTTATTAACTTCTAAACCTTGCTAAAATTGTAGCAATAACCTGAGCTATTCGACTTTTAAGCAGAACTACGAAAGTTTCAACGATCACAAATACCAAGAAAGAATTTCTTGAATTAATTAAAACTCATTGAACTTGAAAACTGACTGAGTCAGAATTTTAGTTTAGTGGATTCCTTGAAGAAAATAAGTGCTAATTATAAAATTCTTTATTTAAAATTGAAACAAATTATCACCAATTTGATTTTACCCGCATTGCGTCAAATATCGCCGAAGTGTTTGAAAAACTAATAAGTGAAAAATTGTATTTTACGGGAAAAGGTACATAGAAATTAAATCGTTTAAATGCGTCAGATTTTCATTCAATAGTTATTTCATTTTCAATTAGCATTTTGAAGTAGCTCACTAACCTATCACACAGTTCAAACAGTATTCGATAAGTATACATACAAAGGTGTTAAGTGTTGTTATTACATATATATAAGGTGGTTCTACATAACCAACTTCAGTAGTTAAGCATCAACTATGATAAAAAGATGATATAACGCTTTGTCCGGTTTTTAACAATAAATACTCAATTAACTTTTCTATACGGTGACTGCAGTAATAATCGCAAATTATTCGCATACTATATTTGATTAATGCGCTCACTAATTTCACATTAACTAAATAGAAGAGCGTTGTGTCGGATGAGTTTAACGAACACATCGATTTTTGAATTATTGTGCCCTAATTTAACGCTGTTTGTGTTGTAAAAGTGACATTAATTCTAATTTTTGTAATGTTTCTGGTTCTAATTAATGAGGTGGACGCTTGTTGATTGAGGTAATTGTATTTAATCTTTTTTGTTTTTAATTATTAATTCACCAAAAAATTAATCATCCCACAACATGTATTTACTAGTAAATCATCATACAATTAACACACCCATTAAATGAATTCAAAATGCACGTATTTTCTAAACATCATTATTGTATTTATTAATAAAAGACGGAAGTAACATTTTAAAAGCTTCAACAAACCAAAACTAATCTCTTGTATTAAGTGATTTTAAAAGTACATACTCAGCTTTCTTATCGGTTAATTTTCATGTCCCTCGAAGTTAGTTTGGATTTGGAAATAACTTATAAACAATTAACTTTGTGTAATTCGTAAAACTAATCAATTGTAGGTAACTGGAATATTATGTACCTTTCGTTTAAATCAATACTAAACAAATTATGAATAATATCGAAGTCTCGATAGAGACTGATCATTTTGTGTTGATAGTAGCCTTTGTATCTAGTTCAATACGGTTGCGCTAATAATAGTATACCTGTAATCAGCGGATAAATTAAATCCATATACTTTCTATAGGGGAGCGAATAAAAAATTCATACCGAACTTGAAACATTGTGTTGAATACATAAAAGGTTTCTTATAGATAAATCGTTCGCAGAATGCTTTGTTTGGTTTTGGTTGTTACTTTAACATGTAAATGTAAAGAAAGTACCGCGATTGTTATTCAAACCACGTGTGTGATGTGCCGTGAATGTTTTGACGTGCACCCTGTTGAATGACTTTCAAAGCGAAGGAAGTATCCTAATATGGAGGATAAAATTGCCCATTACTGAGTTTATGTAATTGTTAAATGCAAGACATGAAGATATAAATTTTAAAATATGGTGTAGATGACATTTTAATTTTCCGGTGCCAAAATTTATAAAATAACACAGAATGACTAATTTGTTATATGTTAGTGAAACAACCACTGACAACAGCTACTCCATCCACAATCTGCGTAATGTATTAATTCATTTTTTTTGTTTGCTTTTATGAATTTTTTAAGATTTGAATGCCCTTACATTTTTAAATTACATACAACGCCTTTACTGAAAATGATAGATGATAGATTCATTTATAATAAATTAGGAGTAAATAAATAGAAACAAAATTAAAGATCTCCATCTAAATTCCTAAAATTTTACCGCTGTTATTACACGCAAATTAAAAAATATGGTTTGATTACCTAATGCTTTGGCAAATATTTAGAAACAAAGAAAAAACAAAGAATTCTGGATTAGTAAACGTTATATTGTAACGGCATTTTTATTGTTTATTTATTAGTAATTATCAGTCATGATTAATTTATTTAATGCTTGGTTCATATCTAATATTTACTACAAACAAATTTTCAATTTTTTTGTGTACGAAATAATGTTCACACAAGTTCAATAATAGAATTCCTGAACAGTTTTTTGCCTCTAGGGAACGAGAAAAATTAATTAAAATCCAAAAATTCTTACATGCAAACACAGATGCGACTAGTTTTGGTTTTTTCATGCGAGGAAATGAAAAAATTTGTTAAACTGTTTGGGAACAATTTTTAAAACCAAAAAATTTAAAGTAAGTTGTCCATTAATTAATTTAGAAGATGAGATTTCAATGTGTGTAAATGCAATATGCGTTCAATCAATCTTTTAACAGATCAAAATAATCTCTCAACAGGGAAACGACATTAATTGAAATATTAAGATAGCACTGCTTGATTCTCATTTTAGAAAATAATAATAACTAAATAAAATTATCTCCAATGTAAAATAGTAATTTACATAAATGAGAGACTATCGATTATTTTGGGTATCGTACACAATTATCAGCTGTTATATTGCCACATAATTATAGCATGCACAATTATCGATACTTATAAAACTTACTCACTCGACAAATGGGAGTTTTGTGTTGACATAAATAAAATAATTTTTTATCACAGTTTGAATCTTATATTAAAATTGCATCAAATACTAGATTACATTTCGTCGTTATTATAATAAGTGGTTTCCTTATATTTAATAATTAAAAACTTTAGCTGTTGCCACTCCCTCGCTGGTTACAAAACGTATTGGGATCTCTGAACCTACCTGATACTATATCCTATTAATCCTATCCTAAATTAATATGGCGATATACTTATTTTTTATTTTTTTATTCCCTTTAAGAGCATTTGTTTAAATGTACAAGTTTATTGTAAGAATGATGCAATAATGAATTTCTAACGAGTTCACAAAATTAATTATTAGCTGCAACAAAAATACTGTAATATTAAGGATCCGTGTTGTTAATTGAATCTACAAACATTCTTGAAAACAGACAGATGATACAACAACAGAATTTGGAAAGCTATACAATTCTAAAATATTAAAACTTGAAAGTAAAAGAATGAAACGTGACACACTGTTCAAAATTAGTTTTTACATTAATAGGTGCTTTCCATTTAGCGCTTGAAACTGCACAGAACAGTTCAGAACTGTACTTTTACGTATAAACATATGTTCCATTTGAATATCTGAACTGAACCATTTATGTTCCCCCCTTACAGCTACTGTCTCTACCTAATTTTCGATACGTTCGGTACCTAAACCACCTAAACTTAGGAGTGGGAGATATTTAGTTGATTTGTGAGGTTAGATGTCTTATTTAGCGTGATACGCGTGTATTTGATATGTATTTGAATTTCACTCTGTGTTTTACTAGTAAATTTTACACTTTAATTTATATGCGCAAAACAAAATTGCACGGACATAGACAAAATTCAATAAAGCGGAACAGTACTATTTCTAAAACGTCTGTTCCTTTTGATTGAGTACGGAACAGCACGCACATAACATCAAATGGAAAGCACCTAATGTAAAATGTAATATAATTCTGTAATCTACATAAATTTTTCTGTTGAATGATAAATTTCTTTATTCCTTGTAAATATAGGATGTCCTTAGGGCAATGCATAAGGACCACTTTTATTTAACCTGTAAAGATAATCGTAATACAGCCGTTATTGCAATTTCCTTATCAGAAATGCAAGTAGCTGCAATCTGCAGTTTATTACAAAAAGGCATCTTCATAACTGTAACAGAATTCTTTGAAGAAATGTGTAAATATTTAAGAAAAAATTATTAACAATCTATTCATAGGAATTCCTATTATTGTCTCAAGTAAATTTTTTTTAATACATTACAGTGACGGCATTCATTAAATGATATTGACAACAATTTATTTTAATAGTTTTATAATATATCGTAGAAATAAATGATATTTTTTATAGTATTTCATAACAATTAGTTAAAATGCACTAAAACTTAAAATTTAGACTGCAACAACCTTACATTATAATTTTGCAATTGCAATCTTAACAGTTTCACTATGTAGAAAGAATTTTTTAATGGTGAATAATAACTTTAAGTATAAAAGCATTTAAAGAATTTAGAAAATACGTACACTGTTATTAGAGGATGACACAAATGTAGGTGCAACATCAGTAGGTGTGTTGTAACCACATTGAACATTATATGATTACAGAAAAGCTTTGTTTCACTTTAATTCAATTGGCCATAAAACGTGTGCCCTTTAAATTCAAACTTAATTATGACAACATTTAAATTTATTAATAAATTTCCAAGTTGTATTTTACTGAAGAATATAATTATTTAGAAGAAGTAAGTTGTACAAGAAATTTTGGAAATTATGTACTTAATTCGAAAAGGTAATTCTCAATTGTATTCTTTTCAAGATTCTGCTTAATAATGATACTACATAATTGAAAATGAGGACACAAATGGAAGGAGCTTGGCGCTGATGGTCTTTCACTCCCCAGATAAAATCAATATAATTGTAATGAAGAATCAGATGTAGTATTTATATCTGGAGTAATAACATATAATCAGCAAACAAAATATTTATCTATAATAATGAATTATTAACAATATATTAGATTATACATTATGGTGTTACTTACATTGGTAATTTCATATAATTATTTTCCTTCTCCTCAGCACATAAAAATATTTTCTTGTTGATTAACTTAAAATACTTGCTACCAATACATAGTGATGTAGTTGTATTTTCATCAAGCGTTAATCCATTGCTTTAACACCAGTGCTGTAAAGATGATAAATAGATCATTGTTACCTTGTATAGCATCAATATATTAATAATATTGTCATGTTTTAAACTTAAAGACAAATTCTTTATTAATAAAGAAAACAATATAGGTCCCAATATACTGCCCTGAGGAACACTAATAGTGATGCTCCTTAAGTCTAACAGCTTTCTTTTATATCTGACTTTTTAAGACTGATTAGTTAAAGTAACTAAAAAACGAATTACATGCTGACTTGTTCAATCTAATGAATTTTGCTAATAAATATTTATATTTACTTTGATCAAACAGTAGAATAGCTAGTTTAGGTTATGATGTAGTGTATCATTCAATGCTTTTAAAAGGGCAAACTAGGTGCTGTGAATTGTAATTTTATGGAAACAAAACTGTGACTTCCAAATCAGATACAGAAGGCAAGAATTAAATGTAAATTTTTCTAACATTCATTCCAAAACTAAAACGGATATTGCTTTGCTGGTACCATCAATGACTTGATGCAACAAGTAATTGCATACAGATCTTCATTATAAAATTCCGAGTTTGGAATTTTTCATTTAATTTAATTTTTTTCTTTTAAATTCTTTTATTAAAACTGCTGCTTCTATTGATTTCACTGCAATATATTATATGCTGAGATTGTCTATAATTTCATTTAATAACGTTGAGAACTTATATTCAAGGACAGTCATACATTAGCTTCTCTAACTTCAAATCATCAGGTTTCTAAAACTTAAATACTTACCAATTAATTGCTGATTGGCTTCGTGATCGAAATGAACTTTACCTCAAAAAATTTTGAAGCCACTTGAGCAAGTTCAGATTTATTGATTTAACCTTTTTACTTTCATTTACAAATTTAATTTTGCAACAAAGAATAGATAATACCACATAAAAGTTATTTAATTGGAAATCTACGCTTTAACAAGCAAAATATAGTTTCTGTTAAAATTATAGTAAAATAGATTTTATGAGTTGCATTTAAATAGTCCTCATGTCAATAAAAAACGAAGTTCTGCATAAGCTATATAATTTACATTTCATACTTGTCTGCATTATTATAATGCAGATAAATATCAGCTGTTCCACTATAATTATTTTTATACATCCGGTACATTATAAAGTAACCAATACTTCAAAGTAATTTAGACAAAAAAGGAAATTAGAATAGAAATATTAGGAAATAAGTTCCCAATTACTTTTTCTCCTTGACCGTGAATGTCGAAAAGTACTAAATAATATAAAATATTTGAACATGCAATCCAAAGAAACCTTGCAAGTTAGTCGTGGGATGAGAAACATTTGCTTTATAGTTTTAAGACGATAATGTAATGCAATAGCTTTTTCCATAATTAATGAAATGCATTTGTTGTGAAATCGTAACAAGAAATATTGAATTGCTGATTTATGCGTATCCGACACTTATTAGTTTTAAAATTAAGTGAAGCATTTAACTGAACGAGCAGAATAAGTAGCATTGCAAAATGATAACAATAATGGTCAAATAACTTTGCCAAACCAAAATTTGCTGTGAATATCTAAAGTAAAGAGTCAATTACATCAAAAGAAGAATTTGACTCTTTATGGAACAATAGACCAAAGATGGTTTATGATCCTTGCATAAATCTTGTGTTCTGTAGAGATTATAGGAAAATATAGGTAAAAAGATCACTAACTTATTTTGATGCATTTTAAATTTTTTGCTTTCTCTGTCTCTCTGCTAGAAATTTGTTTATAACATTTGATCTGTAGTTACTTGTTTGATATGGTTTTTGCTTCAAAAGGTCACGCCTACTTTTAAAGTGACCAAGCATTTTTTTATTCTGATCAAAAACAATAAAGCAACTGTAATTTATTATCTAAAACATCTCCCCCATACTTATCATACTCCCATACATAACACTTCTACAAACTACTCGTATATTATGCTCTTCATACTTCTTGAATTAATAGCCTTTCATCCAATAGAATAGTGCAATTATGGTAATAATAAACTGCCAAGATTTACTCATTTAGAATTACAGGTATTTATTTTGCATGTACAAAGTAAACGTTAATTTTTCTCTTTTTAGCAATGTCAGTGGATAACGATAATATTGTATCAACACAGCCGCAACCTGATCCTGTTCGAAAAATTAGTGCAATAAGTGATAATGGACACGATAATCCAGCATTCGAATCTCCTAGAAGTAGAAAAGTTTCTGCCACATCAGATCATGCAGAAATTGGACCGGTCAGAAAAAAGAGTATACTCCATAACGCGCAAGCATACGCTTTGGAAAACGCAAACGCACCAACCCACGGTAACAACCATGATGGTAATCTGATTTTTTGTTTTGGTGTCTAATCGCTCTGTGTGTGATTAACATTGTAATGCCGCAGTTTGTGTGTATCGTACAAGGCCATCAAGTGAATTGTCTCACCACGTGTCTTCATAGTTTTTGTTTGTTTTTAATTTCACGCACAATGCTTAATTATCTTTTTATGCCTACAAAACCTGCTGAATATTTATATAGTTATCTAGTGAATTCCTGGTTAATTAAAAAGACAATGCAATATGCATTTTGAATTTTTCCAATCTTATCTTAGTTCCGTGAAGTAATATGTTTTTTAATCAGTCTTAAGCCGTGCTTGTTTCCACGTGTTTGACATGATTAGCAGTTCTCACAGAAGACATCTTTTAAAATACTTCATGCGCTCACTAGTAGTTGACGGTAGTGAAAGAATTTGGCGTCTGGCAGATAAAATATTTGTCTCATCAACGCAACAATAATATTTCGACGATTGTTTCTCCAGACATAAATTTATCACGGTCTAAACTTCCATCATTGAAAAGTGCAATTAGACTGAGCTTTAGATTTGATTTTGTAACCCAAAACCGTTTGATTAAAAATCGTTTGGTTTTAGATTTGTAATCATTATGCAACTGTTGTCTCCTGTGAGAAGGTTTTTTGAGAAGATGCCATTTTCCATTGACAATTATCTTCTTGCACTCGCTTTAATCATTGATCCGGAATCATCCAGTTTTCCAAAAGTCGGCTCACTTTATCAGAATTTTGTGTAATAGCTTCTACAAAATATCTTTTTTTATCTAAAGGATATTCTATGTTTGACATCTTAATATTTTTTCCTGAGATTGTCTTCTTTAAGCATTTATCCGTTTGCTTTCTTCACACTTCTACCGACTTGCGTCAATATTTCCTACCTAACTTATATTTTTTAAATGTTCTTTTATTCTCATCTTGCTTTATTACAGGGTTTTAGCCCTCAGACCCAAATTAGCTCGTCGTAAAACAACAAAACATGTTTGTTATATTTTACAGTTCGAACATTAAAAATAAATTTTTTGGTTAGATTTTTGCTAGTAAAACTGTTTTTATACAAACTAATTTGGCACTTTACCGTCCGGATTGAAGGAGAACATCCTGTAATGCCACTATGACCAAACACTACATTGGTCTAACATAATCTTGATGACCATCTTCTTCTTAATACTCTATAACTATTCGTGAAGTTATTCTAGACAACATTAGAATTTCTGGGGCAGTTGTTCTCGGTGTCAAGATAAATGTATAGTGTCAGTGACCTAGTATGGAGAAACGGGCAAAAAGGCTTCCGTAAACTTAAGCTGTAGAGAAAGCCTAAGAACATTAGAGAAGATTGAAAGAAACTCCCAAGGAATTAAAGCAGTGCTCAAACCTAGCAGAACCTTAGCCATTGTCGCCAGAATATTACAAATAGTGCCACAACTGGAACCATGCCGATTGAGTTTGCTCGATGCATAACCCTTTATTTTTTATTTCTAGAAATAGTAGATAAAATGAAAGGTAGTACTAGTACTGTAGTGATATTATCAATAGCATTTACTTTAATAATTTAAGTCTAAAAGCTTCAATTAAAAGTTTGATTTCTTTTAAGTCATTGTAGTATATGGAGCATTTCAGAATTCAAAAAAGGAAAAACACATAGTCTTTCTTCAGTCTGGTTTTTCTTCCATGATAACTCATGCAATTTTCTACAAAATCTTTTGGTCTGCATTATCAGGCATAAATAGTGAACACTTCTTGTAGATTTTTGTTTTCGCATTCCTAAGAATTAAAAAATAATTCTACAAGTTGTAGTAGAAAATTACCAATTTTATGCATTCATTTTCAGATTTCAAGGCGTTCACACTCGTTTTCATGACATCACTTAATAGAACATGAATCTTTCGAATTTTGTCAAAATAGGCAAATGTTATTTGGTCCAAGTTATGAGTGACCCCTTGGAATTTTTGTAAGTTGTTCTAAGGTTTTCAGGAAGAAAGACTATCATATTCAGGCGACCAAGTCTTTTGCTGCCGATTTATCAACTTGGCAACAGAACCATAATACGGGTTTCTTTCCTTTCCATGGCTTTTACAACAGTTATAGCGGTGAATTGTTTTTGACTATGAATCCCTTTGCCAAAATTTTTTCTTCAAAACTTTAGAGTTTGCTAAGTCTCTTTGGTAACACTAGATAAATACAGAATTGAACTGCGAGTCAATTTTGAACCTAAATAGTTAGGAGTGGCAGAAATATACAGACCTTCTCTATCCAAGGAGATTTTTGTTTCTACAGTGAGTTCGAAACTCGCACTATCATCAAACACAGATTGTTTTCAAGTGAAGTAAATAGTTTAAGTTAATATCCTTCTAAAGATTTTTAGTGTATGGTTTCAAAATCGTTTGAAACAAGAAGATTGTTGAACTGGCAAATAGCGTAGTCCAAAATCTCCAAAATAGCAGAAAGAGACAAAATGGAATTAAATTGAATGAAATAAAATCATTATCATGAATACATCTAATCAACTGTGACGTATACCTAAAAAAACATTGACCTTGCATTCATATTCTTTTATCCATTATAGTAGTATAACTAAAGGTGAATGAACTACATACATTTTTAACTTAACAAACCTAACCTTTCATCATGTCAACAAAAATCACAAATTCTATACTTTTTATGTACCATTAAGGAACATTAATTTTAGCATTAACGTATCTAAAAATATCTTTTCATGTTTAAACTCAAATACATATATCGTATAAGAAGGCGGTTATGGCGGGATTACCAAAGCTTTATTGGATAATTAATTAGTGCAATTTGCAATACTCGTACTGTTACATAGTACGCTTGGTACACAATAACAAACAAGTTTTTACTACAATATTAAAAACGTTCATTTTTCACAAGTAATAGCTCGAATATAATTTAATAGAAAGCTCTTATCACTTATCGCCACCACCATTTGGTCGATGAATTAGTTTTACATGCAGATATTGTTTATACACTTTAGTTTAACAACGATATTAAAGAATATCGTGGTGCTTTGATTAATTTTACCTTTTAAATTGTGGGATACAGCATCATAATAAGCTGAAAATGGGATACATTAGTAAATTGACAATACATTCAACCCTCATTTTAATGTTTTAACCTTTCAATCGATTTTAAATGCAGTTTTTGTCTTTGTGTGCAGTTTTGTTTAAATGGACAGTGATAATTCCGATTTATTTTTTCCAGAATTTGGAAAACACGTAAATGGTGATGCTCGGACTAAAAAACATTCAGTTACAGATTCTTTACATTCGAAAACGAGATTTTCAGAAGTTGCCGATGATGACGACGACAGGTAAGTAAATTGATTGCTATTCGTTATTCATATATTCATTTAGTACTACTACTTATTTTTATTTCTTATAATGCTTATTCCCTTACGAGAGAATCACAATTTTTTTTAAGAAATGGGATATCTCAGTTTTTAAACCTAGCTTCATCTTTTAATAATAATAATAATGATGATCAATTTCTTCTCTACTATTTCTAACGTTTGCCAAATTTGTGTTTTTGTGGTTTCCTAATTTCACAGTCTTTTCTGAATAGGCACTCTTCCTTTATTATAGAATTAATTTCGTCTAGAGCAGTACTCAGCAAGCAGAGTGATGTCGAATTCATTTGATTAATTGGGCATATTTGTCGTCAATGACGAATCCGAATAATTGAGGTTATGAAGACGTTATTTTTGTTTTGTGTTGGTTATCCAAACTTCTATTTTGTTTTAGTGCAGCATTAAAAAAACCATCTACTTTGCTATTAAATAACGTTTTTTTCACATCCTTATATGAAGTCTGAGCTATGACACCTTTAGACGACTTTTCGAACGTGAATGCTAAGTAAATGATGAGTGATGACCAATAAATCATGTAAGCTACATATCTTGCCAGTTTCGAAACAAAAACCAAGACAATTTCCTAATTTGTTAAAGAACGTATAAACAGTTTCTCCTAACTCCTGGAAATTATTTTTTTCTCTATTTGTTATCAAACATTTAAACGAGAAACGGAAAAAGGAATGGTCAATATACGAGGTGTGTGAGAAAAGTAATGAGACTGGCAACACTGCGGGAGCTCTGGCAACGTTGTGTCTACCGGCCTGTGCTAAACCGGTTTTTTTATCGCTTCCACTTCCTCAGTCCGAGTTACAACTCCGTACAGCTAACACATTATTTTTGACAGCGCCATCAGTGAAGTTGTGTTTTTGTTGTGTGTTACAGAAATGGAGCATCGGAATTTAGAGCAACGTTGTTCAATAAAGTTTTGTGTTAAACTTGGTGAATCCGCGAGTGTGACTTTTGAAAAGTTGAAACAGGTCTATGGGGAACAGTGCTTATCAAGAGCACAAGTTTTCCGCTGGCACAAATCATTTTTGGACGGCCGAGAACACGTTGAAGATGAACCTCGCTCAGGGAGACCTTCAACTTCAAAAACTGACGAAAACGTTGAACGTGTGAGGGCTCTTGTGAGATCAGACCGTCGTTTAACAATAAGGATGATGAGTGAACAGTTAAATTTAAACACTTTCACCGTGCATCAAATTTTGACAGACAATTTGAACATGCGAAAGTTTTGTGCCAAAATGGTGCCGAAAAACCTCACAACTGAACAGAAGAACATTCGAAAAAACGTGTGCGTTGATCTTCTTGAGTGGATTGCCAATGACCAAGAATTCTTCAATTGTGTGATCACAGGTGATGAATCCTGGATATTTGAGTACGATCCTGAAACAAAGCGGCAAAGCGAAGAGTGGTGCATTCCGTCATCTCCTCGGCCAAAGAAATGGCGAATAAGCAAATCAAAGATCAAGACCATGCTGATTTGTTTTTTTGACAGTAAGGATATCGTGCACAAAGAATTTGTTCCACCAGGACAAACAGTCAACAAAGTGTTTTATAAAAGTGTCCTTGAAAAGCTCAGGAAAAGAGTGATTCGTGTGAGACCAGACATTGCAGACAAGTGGATGCTTCATCATGACAATG
>VTPC01089997.1:53098-68413 GCA_011009095.1 Ignelater luminosus
TCGTTCTACAAAAGTGGTATTGAAATGTTAGAGCGGCGCTGGAATGATTGCGTGGTTCTTGATGGAAATTACGTTGATGAATAAAGCTAATTTTGAACAAAAACAACCGTGTTTTCTTTGTTAGGCCTGGGACTTTTCAGCCCATGTGTTATTTGGCACCAATTCTTCATCACATTAGGAATGTTGTAATGTAAAATAAAATTGTTTAATTTTTGAAGCCAGAGCATTCTTTCTTTGTCCATTCTATAATGTTAATTGACCTAACTACACAAAACATTAAACCTACCAAAGTTCCTTTATTTTTTGTTTGCTGAAAGGTTAGCAATGCTGAAAACAGGTTACATAAGTAAATTTTCATTGTTTGATTGGAAAATTCATATTTATGACAATTTGTCAACTATTAGCGTCGTTTTACACGACAGTAAATTTTAACATAAATTTTTGTATAAAGATTGTCAAAAAGTTTTGAAATAAAAAAATTAATGAAAGAATTTTTTAAATCGTGTTTGCTGTTCGCAACTTACATAAAATTTCTCAATGGCGCATGCGTGTTTAATCATATTTGCAAGTGACATGTCTGGATGACAAAACAAACAGGAAAGAAATCATAACCTAATAACATGCGATCATTAAAATTTAAGTTCCCAGGAGGCTATGAAAAAACAATGTCTTAGGCCCGTTTGTAACTATGCAATATTTTGCACAGTTTTTCAAGGACGCAAAATTGCATCATTGCAAGCAGAAAAAACTGTATAATATATTGTGCAAAAGATTTTCGAACATGTTCTATTTTTCGTCAGATTTTGCTTCAAAATCTGCGCAGTAGCATTATTTCGTACGCTAAATCAAGGTTTCTTCCCCACCTAAATCGAATTGGCGTTGTTTGTGGATTACTACAAAGTGCGGTTATGTTCGCGTTCGTTCTGGTGGTTTATTAGGTTATAAACATAGTTTTTAGAAGCAGTATAAATAACTTTAAATTAATTTATCATTCCTGTCTTCTGCATAACCACTCGCACGTTTTTAGTCTTTTATTTTGGTTTTACCAAGACAGTACACGAGAACACTAGCTCCTGCAATTAAAGCACTGGTTGCTGAATTTTCAACGTCAGAGTCGCTACTATCTGACATTTTATGTTTATGTTTATATGCAAACACCTTATGTCTTAAGGTTAGGATCCCTTCTTTTGCAACAAAACAAAGTATTTTCGAATTTTCTTGTAAATGAATGAATTGAAACTAAGTTATTACCTATGTTTGAAAGTAAAAATAAAATTTTAATTAAAAAGATTTGTTAGTAAAGTTTTGTGTTATTTTGTATCTTATATTGTATAAAATTGCTCTTGTCAATAAAAATTTGAAGTTTTTAGACAATTAATTACCTGAATATAAACCATATAAACCAGAAAAACTTAAAAAAAAGAATTTAAAATTATTTGTATTTTGTGTCATTCTGACAGTGACACCTAAACAATGACACACACATTCAAACAATAGCACCAAATTTAAATGTTAGAGAAAGATGAAAAAGGTACTATTGCTGCATTAAAACTAGATTTTTGGAAAAACTAAAAACCATTTCTCAAATTTCTGTGGTATTCTAGGTATGTTCTAAATATATTCACCTTAATAAATTCAAGAAATTAATTCTACATCCTGCATACTATAAGATCAAGATCATCAGGTTATCATATGTCATTTTCATTTTTTTTTTTTTTTTTATTCAAAAACATATAAATTAATGTAAAACATCTTTATGTAGAACAATATTAAATGTACAAATTATTCCACAAAATTTAACTTAACATCAGCAAATCATGAAGAGACTTCTCTACTTCTCGAAGGTAAAACAACAGGTACTTCAGGTTGAAATCTTCTGGCTCTAAGACGATTTTGTCTATACATATATTCTTTAGTCATGGAATGAGCACTGAACATGTCACGACTTTTGCGAAGAACTGCGTCAGTAGGACCCCATACTGGGGAAGGCTTAAGTGCTTTAGAACACTTCATTCCTTTTGTTCTTGTGATATAATGTGTGGCAAAAAATGCCACTGATAGAAGAGGAACAGTGTACATCATCACCTGAAATATATATAACCATGTCCATGGTGGAAGTCCTTCATTGCCAAGAAACCAATCCCATGAAGATGCAATAAAAAATAAAAATGATACTAAAGGGGCCATAGCCCATGAGAATTTCCAAAATGTACTAGCCCGAAAACCAAGCATAAAATGCATATCATCGATGTAAGTGCTCATTCCATACAACCAAATAACTCCAGAAACTTCCAAAAATATAACACACAGTAATAAACAGCCTGCATTTATATTATCCATATAATTAAGTAAAATGGAGCCCATTTGTGTATAATACGGTATACTCAAAACAAATAGTAGGGTACAAGCTATTCCTACTGTAGCAAACATGTATTTTTGAGTCACTGGCCAAGTATCATAGACAGAAGAAAGTAGAGTAGCAATTAAGAAAATTTGGGATCGAACTCCTATTAAATAAACACTAGAATAAAATAAAAGGCTCCATAATTGGGGCATGCCAGGCCAATATAACAATGCCAAAGGTATTCGCACAAACAACATAGTGTCACTCCATTCAAGAACCTGATCCATACTGATTGTTAAACTGTAACTTAGAGCGCCAAGAGCATTAAAAGTCATTACTCCAAACATTAAAGAACTTGTTAAATCAATGAGATTAATTACTATGGCATCCATGTGTACAGGATTACGAAAGCTATTATGTGCTCCCAATGTTGTAAGACCACCCAATCCAATTCCTAAACTACACATGGTTTGCTCAACTGCTAAACGCCAAGTTCGAAAATCATTTAATTTTGTAAAATCTGGTTGGAGAAAACGCTGCATACCACGCACCGAACCAGGATGTATCAATGAAACAAACAATAGAAGCATTTGTTCCAAATATGGTACAACACAAAAGAATCCTAAAACTTTTTGCATTGATTGAGTTCCTCTGCGTAAACAAAAAAATACAACAGTAAGAGTAAATATGTTACAAAGAATTAATTCGATACGTAAACTGCCAAATTTTCCTGTAAATATTCGTTTTAAAACGCGTTCCCCCCAATAATGAGCTGCACTGTTTTGCCAATTCAATTTTTGACAGAATGCCTCACCATGTTTATTTGCACAAGCTTCACGAACTGATTTATTATTTGCAAATGTAAAACAGTTTTCCTTTGCCCATTTTGGATTGCATTCTGACCATGGGAGTGTGTTCTGCAAGCTTACCATCGCATAAAATAACAAGTAAGAACAGATGGTGCCATAATATAAAGTTAGAGAAAACAAAGTAAACATTGAAGCCCAACCAGAACCCTTCCAAAACAAGCACATGTTCCATACAGCAATAGGCCCCTTATTGGAATACTGTCCAAGTGCTAATTCCATATATGTTAGCGGTATAGCAAGAAATACAGTTACTAAAGTGCATGGTATCAGAAAGGCTCCACCACCACCTTCTGTACTGATGACAACAGGAAATCTCCAACAGTTGCTCAAACCCACTGCCCAACAAGTTAATGCCATTATACCAAATCGATGATGACTCCATCTTGAAACAGCACGTGTGTTTTCCACAAAGAAATTAAACCAACCCATAATTTTTGCACCTTAAATTTTCTGACACTTTTAAATTTTTAACTTAAAAATTTTTTGTTATTATTTGCAAAGCCTTCTTAAATTTATAATTTTAATAAAATTTACATGCTAAATGCTCAATAAACATTGAAAAATTTTGTCCTTACTTTTTGAGATGAACAGTGACAAGAACATAGATTTTGTCTATTTACTTTATTATAAACTTGTTTAAAATTAACTTATCTCTCTCAAATAAACTTTATTTTAAAAATTTGATGTTACTTTACATGTTTTGTTAAGAAGAAGCAAGTTAGATTGTGGCACTTGAAATTCAACATTCTGATAGATTTAAAGCAGATCCTCGAATTTCAAGTACCATAATTTAACTTGCTCCTTCTTGACAAAAAATAGATTATAGATGTCTCTTTATACTGGTGGTAGAATCTTTCTTCGGCAGTCTAGTAAACAAGTAACCACTTACCTTGTAAAGTAAATGAGGTTTAACTTTCAGCAGCATTTGTTTTGGTTTGGAATTCTTTGCATTATGTTCATTAATAACCTCTTCTAAAGTTTTTATAGTCTCGGGATAAAGCATTGAGCTTCCACACACCTGTCTTTCAACCGAAAAGAATGGCTGCTGTTTAATCCATGTAGTAACTTCTCTTAATATCTCTTTTCTAAAGAAATTATCAACTTAAAAATGTTTAATCATTTTGCAACCAACAATGACTCACGCATTTTCATAAGGAAATACTTCTTCTTCATAAAACACATCATTTCCAACATTGTAATTTAGATATTCAAAAATAGATGGAAATTTTTTCATATATGTAGCAACCAACTCAACAGCTTTGTCAGAATACTGCCATCCAGTGCCTTCTTTTCTTGAATATCCAGGTACTTCTTCATTCTTCTTATTAAATTTGAGGTTAAGACCTATGTTAACCTTAGGTACATCTTCTGTTGGCATATGTGTTCTACCGCCTGGTGCAATGTATATAGAACCAGTTATCCTTGAGAATAATCCTTTAGAAATGCCTGCCAACAATTGAATATTACTTTTTTATTTGGATTAGTATAAATTATAAAGAGATTGTCATGCCTTTAATCCATTACATCATTAACATACAGAAACTGTCTTCTTTTAGTATTTTTAAAACTTTTAGGTTTACATTACTAAAAGATGAACCTGTTTTCAGATTTTTTTTTTATTTTATTTTAGAATCCACCAGCTGTTTATTTATGTTGATACAATTTTCCTTTATAACAGCGTAACTTATACAGGTACATTATGGTAGTAATACTGAAGGTGGAGGGAGAGCAATATTTCCAAGTCTTGTCAAAATAAATTTCTTAAGCAATCATTAAAAAAATGATCTCACGTTGAAACTGAATTTTAATTTCTTATTTATAAATATTTCATCCTATCTTGCATTCTTGTTTCACATACTGGTGAAACGACAACTGTATGACAGAAATGTTTACTCCATAGATTTGTTCTTAAAACCTAATCTATTATTTACTAAGACCCTAGCCATGTTGCCACTTATATTTCTGAAAAAGATTGTGAAGGTGGATTTTTAAATAAAATACAAACTTTAATAGACTAGAAGACCTTAACAGTTTTTTTATTCATGTTTTTATGCAACTAAGGCATGAAAATTACCTAATTTTGCTGATGCTGTGTATACAGCCATGTAACGAACTCGAATACTTTTTTCCATTTCTATAGCAGGTGTTAAATCTGGTTCATCACTTCTTTTGAGATTTATTTTAATCCGCCCTTCTTTTAATGTATCCTGACTATCTAATACCTAAATACAAAATATTAATATTGTTACATGTAGACTATTCAACTTACTTCTGCCATAACTCCATAACCTGGTTGACCAAGCATGAAACAAAACGAGCCTGTTGAAAAAACATGAGTGACATCCTTATAAGCAACACATTCATCTTCATAGACTGCTATGTCATATACAACTGTTTGTAATGGATATGCTGATGTGACAGTATTCCACTGTTTTTCAAGAGTAATTCGTCCTCGCTGACTAAACATGTATTTCCGTCCTACCATCACTTTGACATGTACTAACACATTAGTCAAACCAACATCTATGCCTAAACGGTTTTGGTAACTGTAACAATAACATCATAAATTATAATTATTTTTTACAAACTGATACATACTGGTCAGTTATTCCTTGCTTTTCTGAATGCCATAATGAAGCCAAATTTCCTTTATTCTCTTCAACATTATATTGTCCTTTTTCTCCAGTACTGTGATATCTAAACTCTCTATTAGATACTGATACAACCCTAAAAACTAGATATTAGTCTTAAACCTAAATGGATAGTTATGTTACATACAAGGCTTCGATTAAATGTGGCCAACCAACATGCACAGTTTTACCTAAAAGTTTTTTGGCCTTTTCATCCAATTCTTCTTGATCATCATCAACTTCTTCATCATCAATTATTCTGAGTATCATATTTTCACCTTTACTAGGTTGTTCAAATACTTTTACTCGAGCTTTCTCTAAACTACCCTAAAACACAAAAAAACAACTTTAGCTATTCTTCCGTTTTATAAACTAGATAACATTATCATTATATACCACATAATTCAAATGTTTCATAGTTGGAAATCCTGGATAAAAGACATCAAATTTAACACCAGGATATGCTCCTTTCACAAGTTTATCTCTAGGTATGCGAATATCTTCAATAGCAACTAATTCACACTTTGCATGCGAAAATGTAACAGAAGGAAAGTACTCCGGAGCTTCGTAACACCCCAGGTTATCTAATGTATAAGTGTACACCAACATTGGTCCATGAGTATTACGTTGTTTTTCTTCAGGTGTCAATTGCTCATTACAAGGTCCCATGGCTTTCAAAAGAACATTCTAAAAACAAAATATAATTCTTTATGCTGAATTTAAATAGAATCCAGAATAAAAGCGATTTTGTGTGTTTGATGCAAAATTGTTGAACTCATTATTGTTAAATATCTGTGTTCATCACATTCACTTTTACTCCTAATAACACAATATACATTATTTTAGAGAGTTAAAAATATTTGCTAACAAGAAATTTTGGATAACATTGAATAATAAAATATTAAATAACAAGCATGGAAAGAGCCATAATGATAATGTACAAGGCAACAAAGATACTTCTTAGTCAGTTTCACACATTATTGTTTATTTTTTTTTTGTTAACATGAAAGCAACACAATTAAGTAAGTTATTTACAGCCAAAGAAATTAAATGCATGCATTATTTTTATAATGCACATGGATGTTACGACATCACACACTTGTCATTTACGTAGGCAATATTGCAACATAGAAAATCATTATAATAATGAACAGCCTTTTTGATGCATGAATAAAGTTGTTAATTCTTGAACTTACTCAATTGTGTGTGGATTGCTTTCTTATGGGGGTCATAGAAAAAATAATGAATGCCAAAGTTAAGTCTTAAAGCATTTTCCAAGTATTAGTATTTGGCTTTCCATGCCACTTTACAGAGATGTATTTTTATACATTACTGAACTAGGCATGCATTGAGCATTTCAGATTGATAAGTTGTCAAAAAAATACATAAAAATCAAAAGAATTAACGTGTAATATTTTAACTATTAAATTCTATTTATTACCTCTTCAATGAATGGAATTAGTACAACCGCTTCCCATTCTTGCTTCTTTCCATTTAGATCAGTTTTGAAATCCTCTGGATAGTACTCTTTAATTGGAGAATCCTCGTTTGTCATTAAATCTTGATAAGGTTGTGGTAACAAGGATTTGCTAGCAGCCGGTAAAACAGCAAGCAGCTAAATTTAAAATTAAAATTTTAGCAATTTTACTTAAGACTTAATTAGTGATTTTCATCTAATTATACACTGTGCTCCTAAAGTCATACAAAAATTCATTATTTCAATAAGTAATCATATTATTAGTGCCAAATTTTGTATCGAGGTATTACTAAATGTGAGAAACCTAATTTTAATATCAGCACTGTTGCCAAGTCTACAGCCTCTTTGTGGTGACAGTTAAGATGACTATTTTAAATGGGACACCCTGAATTGTGTTACAGTTTTCAAAATTGCTCTTCTAGATGATTTCAAAAATATAGTTATCCATGGAATTATAAAAACAAAAGAGATAATCAAAAAAATGTACAACAAATGATTAGCAATTATTTTGCAAAATAAACAAACAAAAAAATTCACATAGAGATTGTAATTACGTTACAGAACCTGGACTCAAGCAGAAGTATGTTGTTTCTTTTAATGTCATGATTTTGATTCTATAAAGCCAAACAATCTGTGAAAATATCAGCAATTCACGTTAAGAGTGAATTTGTTTATCACAGTCTCTGTTTTTGCGAAACAATTCATAACATTTTTCACACATTTTCTTGAATATCTTTTAGTTTTTAGAAACAGCCTCATCAATATTTACATTCTATTACATTACATTACAATGCCTGTAATAGCAAAGAACACCCTGTATGAATATACTATATATTTTTAAGGTAATTTGTCCTCCTATGTAGAAATTGCACATCAGAGAAAAATGACATAAGTAAATGACATGATTGAGATGAAAAATATCAAAAAAAAAAGAAAGATGTTGGTGTTTCATAAGTGGTGCCACAGCATACGGTGTGTCACTTTTCATCTACGCTGCTCTTCAAAGTAAAGAAACCCTAACTGTACAAATCAGTTTTGATATATTGAGTGAAACATGTTTGGCTTTCTTCACATTTCATATAGGATAGGGCGCTTTAAAAATTAGTCTACATAACTTAGTTTCAAAGTTAGGGCTTTCTTGTTTGGTTTACAAAAAATAGATTTCGGTGCAAAGAATCCAACAGTACACTAAACACAGCTTTGTTTATTTTTCAAGTTAGGGCCTTTTTGGTTGCAGGGCAGCACATACCCTTATATCTTTTTTGTTTATTATTGGATTGACTTCAAGTTTTTAACAGTTATATAACCCTTAAAGCAATTCTATCTTACATCACTAGCCTACTACAATTAGAAATAATTGTAAAAAAAAGGAAATCAATATTTCAATTGTAAAGAGTGATATGGTTCGTTTTATGTAGTTAATTATTGTCTTTATTAAACTTAAAGGTGAACCGATATTTTTTTGCTTAATTCCTGTTATAACTGATAAGTCAGTTTGTCCTTGTATACAAAGTCAAAAAGTGAACCTGGACTAGAACATATTTATGGTTCTGCCAATATACACAAGATTCCTTTGTGCTTAATATTCTTAATTCTAAAAAGCAATATTTCTTGGTTAATTGTGGTCTTTAGTAGACTTAAATGGGAACCGCTATTTTTTCCATTGGTCAAAAACTGTAATTAAGTAAGAAAAGATCTATATTAACATACAGCTTGCATGTTATATCTTGATGAATCAGTGGGGTGTGCTATAGATTGGGTATCCCACCACCTTTGAAACATGCCAGCAGTGGTGTCTTAAAAACCTTAGCTAGCTCTATTCTGGTTTTTTTATATGAGGTGAATAACCATCATATATCTTTTTTGCGTAGTCTTGAGGAGAAGAAAGAAAGAATTAGACTTCGTAATTTTGTATATAACTTTCGTAAAACAGAAATTTGTCAGATTACTCTCCTCTATGAGGAAAGTTACATACCAATTCAGTATGGACTAGAGAAACTACATTACTAATAATAATTTAACATTCATTAGGTATTTGATTTCATAGAACACAAATAACTAGCACAACAGTGTATCTTGATGAAACATACATACTGGATGTTAAAAAAAACCGTTTAAATATTTAAGGAGCATATAAGTTGAGCTAGTTTTGAATTTAGTCCAAGTTCTAGATGAAAAAAGTATAATGTATAACGGCCTTAATAGATAGATAGGAAGCTGTGGTCCAATGGAATGGCTGGCTAGATCTCCTGATCTTACTCATCCCAGTTGGTTTTATTCTTTAGGGGTATTTAAAATCATATGTGTATCACTCAAAACCTCGAGATCTTGAAGAACTGAGAGAAAAAATCAAGTGAGGTGAAATCAGGAAATCTAGTTGGCCATTCCATTGGATGACATCAAGTAGATTAAAGATGTGTTGTTAAAAAAGCCACGAGTATGCATTCAGATTTTATTTCTTTGTGAATAAACCATACCAGATATCAAAAATGATCAGAATACAAAAATTGTTACTAAAGTGTGTACTTTTGTAGAAAAAGAATATGGAAACTCTCAGCCTCCGCATTAAAAATTACTATCGGATTTATGACGGGACATATCCTTCAATGTACCAACGAAGCCCAAAATTATGTCAAATTATATCTTATTCCCACAAGGAACAGCATACCAAAACTTATTGAAATCAGTTGGCACGTTCTATCGTTATAAGCAAAAAACATTTTTTTTTCCAAGAACTTTGACGTTCAATCGGTTTAACAAAGTAACTTTGGATATGGGTAAGTTGGGTTAAATCGTTTTATTTTGATCCCAGGAATCTGTGGTTAAGTTATGACCCAACACTTTAGAGACATGACAAGAACGACGAGCGTTAAGAGCATGTTTGAGGTCAACTGCCAGGACTTCGGTCCCCGAATTTACGACTGCAAATTGAAATTTACGAAATGAGAATACGACCCCATATATAGTTTAAGGTTGTTGCAACAAAACGGTACATTTATGCCTTTTGATGCCTAAGGCAACATACTAATTTGTAGAGAATTTAATTCTCTGCGTTTTACTATTGAGGTCTTTTGACCTAGGATGTAAGCAAATTAAGAGGTAAAAAACCAAATTTGGCGTCTTTCATTAGCGCTGGCATTGCCAACAATAACCATCAAGGATTGCAAAATTATTATGTTGCTATAGACAAGAGAATGCACAAGCATACCAATTTACAGCTTTCTAGCAGTTTTCTAAACAAAACTACCTATTGATTGAGCTATATTCAGATTTAACTAAAGCATTTAAAATAATTATAATTACCCAGATATCTTTGTAAAAGTTTGAAGATAACAATTTCTGAAAGAAAAAAAAAACCCATCTATTTAATGTTTATGAATGCAACCCAATGTCATTTATTCCATCTTTCTCTGGTGCACCGTTTCCAAGAGTACTTTATGTACACATTGTATAATATTAAATCTCGGTTGCACAAAAATAATTTGATCATAGGTCAAGTTGATCAATTGATTAACCGATCTGATTGGATAAGTCTGAATATTTCACTATTTCTGACTGGTTGATCAATCGATCAAGCATTTAACAAAGCTTTGTGCAACCCAGCCTAAGACTTACTTGTTCATATGGTTGGAATGGTGTTCCCAATTCAAAACTAAACTTAAAATCTGAGAACCCTTTAATATCAGACACGTATGGTGCGTAATGGTGTGGATAGTACCATGACCATGAACATACACCATTGTAATAATAATGAAGATTCCACTGGATTGCACGAACATATTCTTCAGCTTGCGATTGTAGTACTTCACTAACAAACAATCTTTTTTACTAGAGAATATAATTTTATAGATTTACTTACGGAGTAACATTCTCATATTCTAATTTATTCCTATAATAATCAGTCTTATGCTGTATGAATTCTGCATTAAACAAACTATCATCTGAATTATCAGAATCAACTTCTGGATCACAGACTTCTTCCATTTCTTCAGTACCTGTTTGATGATCTGATACTGATGGTTCTAACAACTAAAATGAAAGGTTGATTGAAGATTTTATAAGAAGTCAATGGTTGATTGATAAAAGTACCATATCATCTGTAGCCTTGATTAAAGCAGCTAAATCAGAATTTGGTTTATAGGGTTCAAGAGGTTCACTTAAAGCAAGATCATCTTCTGGTTCCCATATATCCAACTTTTGACATGTTGACTGCAGATAAATTACTGATTACTTAAAATGTCTATAACAAAATTTAAATTAATTACTACAACCTTAGTTTTTTCATTAAAACGTCTGCCCGTTTTACTTTCAAACCATTTCAGATCAGCATACTTTTCTGAGAAATTCTCAAGATCAATACTGCCCAGTTCCTGAATAAAAATCTCAAATCTTTGCAAGTTTAATCTTCCAGATTCATTAATGTAACCACCAAGTTTTGGCAGTACTTTCATATAAGTATTATAAAGTATAGGCAAAGCACCATTTGTAATGTGCATGTTTGGTAAATGAGGAATGAAATCATTACCAACTAAGAATCCCATAAGAACCTACAAAAATAAAAAAAGTCTGAAACCAAACTCTTACTGCTGTTCAGATAGTATGTACTATCATTAAAACTTCCAGTGTAGACAACACTTTAGTTACAATAAAAACTACAATTGAATTTTATTTACTACAAAAATGTGTAGAAAATATGAATTACAATAAAAAAAAAATAAATAAAAATGCACAAAAAGGAAACCAAAGATTTGTTCTCAAATTTCTATTTTATCATTATTAGGGTTTAATAGAATCCTAATCACATTTTACACTTAGTTCACTACTAAAAGAATTACACTAAAACAGATAAAAAGATTTCTTGGGGAAGCACAAAATTTACTGCGTTTTGTTTACCAATAAACAAACACAGATGTTGGAAATTATAACTTACCCAATCATCTATAATCTTTTCTATATCATATTCAAATGTTAAAATATCTTTTAATTGTAGGAATTCTAATTCCAGATATTCTCTCATAAGTGAGAGATGTAGTAAGTAAAATGTAATCTGTTCAGGTATATTTTTTCTTTTGTTGGATTTCTTGCCAAATTTAACCTGGAACATATCTCGGTATAAAAACTTCGGTTAAGAATATATTTGCATATATCCTACTTCTTCACGAAGTAAAGAGAAATGAGGTTCATGTGTACACAAACCCAGCATTATGAGATCAGCATCCAATCCGTATAAACAATGACGTGTATTAGGATCATACCCTGGTTGGGCTCTTGTATATCTTATATAATCCATTATCTTGTGTTCTCCTTCTCCTGGGGTCTATTAACAATACAATTTAATTATGAAGCATTACTAATAATAATTACTAATTACTGCATAATAAAAAAGAAAAATTGTCTAACTCCACTTTTAGTAAAAATCATGCTTTCGGTGTAATCTAGTTGAGTGAACAACAAGAATAACCTTTCATAAACAATTAACAGATTGTTCTATATGCAACATATTTACATCTTTTGCTCCTAGAAATTTCTTAGAAGAGAGTTAGGCAGTCCTTTTATTTTGTCTAATCAAATCACCCTTTATAAGGATACTTTACCTCATGGCCAGAAAGAATAATTTTACAATTTTGCCATAATTTATCAGTAGATATTTTATGAACTACAAAATACTTTAATTGTTCATGTAGTCTAGCCATAAATACAGTTCCTGGAGTAATACAATTTGAATCAAATCTTGCTTCGGTCGGCAAAGTTTCTCCTCGTTCACGAGCCTTTGCTTCCAAAGTTTGAGCTTCTCTAGCAGATCTAAATCTTCTGCCACGTTGTTGATTCATTTTTGCTCTTGGAGCTACACCATCGACAGCCATAAAGAATAGTTTTCGTGGCTTAATCATTCGAAATAATACTTCAATATAATGGAAGATATCTTTAAATATTTTTTCTTCCGTAATACGAAAATGAGCATCTCCATCATCTGGATGAGAGCATGTGTGAATGATACCATTCATATCCAAATATAAATGATCAAATTCAGGAATCTGCATTGTTATTCAAAAAAATGTTATTTGATACCATATCTTTTAACTATGCAGGTTACGTACCTGGTACTCTTTTACCACCTCGCTGAGGCAAGGATAACGTTCGCTGATATACCGAAAAAACTTTGGAACTCCCATATTTTAATCTGAATTTAATTTTCGTTAATAACAAATTTTTAGTAATGATTACGGAAATTACAAAATATTGTGTTATAAGTTCAAACGTCAAATGGCTGACATATAACGCATATAACCAACCTTAAAATTACTTAACCAACAAATGTCGAATCTCAAATTGCCAACATAATAATTTTGCTGTGTCTAGCAGTACGTTGACGTGTACGTGAACACATTATTATGCGTTCACAGTTTTGCACGCGAGTTGGCCATATTCACCCAATTTAGCAGTGTGAACATTAGTTTTTCAGTTTAAACTGGTTTTGCATGTATGGTTAGGCTTTTTAAATTATGATTTTAGATTAGATTGCATGACAGAACACCTGCAAACGCAATGTTGTTAGTTTTATATAAAATGAAATGAAATTAACATCTTTAGTAATTTTTCTCTTCAGTTTAGTAAGTTATTATTATTATTACCTGTATAACAGAAATAATATGAAATTATTGTGGAAATAACCTATTTGCAAGAAGACATCCTAACTATTTAAATATTCCTATTTCAAATAGGCAATAGCTGTACAACAAAATAATAATCAAAATACCTACAGCGTTCACAATGTTTCTGGGTCGTATATGGCTGTGGAAGAATAACAGTTTGAGTATTGTAAATTGGGCTGTTTATCTATTAACTTGACTTGTAAAATCTTGTTGACGCTTAATGTGCTTTAAGGTTATGATTTTATGACAATTTAACTTCACACTGTCACTTGATTTCTTTTTGACAAAACAAAGCTAATCGGTTCTAAACGTTTATGCAAAATTTCTGAACGTGCAACAGCGCCAAATGCAGCCGCAGGTACGACAATTTTCAAAAAAAAAACCACTTCCAACCTAACAAAATGAAAGCATGGCCTGTTACGACCCAGAAACATCGGGAACGGAGTATATTATGTGTTATCTAACAAAAGAAATTCATGGCCAGCCCTTATGCAGAAAGACTGTGAACGTAAAATGTAAACATTTGAAGATTAAGAAGCCTTCTATGTTTTAGATCTCACATCCTGTATCTTTCAAGCAAATCAATCAAATTTAAAAATTCAAACAGGCCAATATGAAGAACCGAAAGGCCTTTCTAATGATGTGCCATTTGAACCTCCTTCC
This sequence comes from Ignelater luminosus, assembly GCA_011009095.1. Lineage (NCBI taxonomy): Eukaryota > Metazoa > Arthropoda > Insecta > Coleoptera > Elateridae > Ignelater > Ignelater luminosus. Next base: position 67,735 of record VTPC01089997.1, read on the forward strand.
CATTAGAGATTTTTGAGGGGTTGACGCCTCATTGGAGGTTAAAGTTTAGGATTCAAATTATACATCAATGTCCCCCTCCGAATACAAATCGATGTGTCTGCGTTTTTTTGAAAAATTATTTTCATGGAAATTATTCTAGTCTGTTTCATTTTCATTGGGTATGTCCGCAGATTCAATGTGAAATTTGAAACTCAGTCACTTTCTATTGAGAAATAATGCGTTTTCCAAATTGTTAAAAAATTGTATTAGTTTTCTTGCACGTACAGTTCAAACATGACAATCTGATATTTGAATAAATTTGGAACTTAATCGTTTATTCTAAAATAATGCGTTTTTTACATTTTATTCATTGTTGGTAACATCAAAATTATATTACAATTATTGGAGGTTTTTAAATAAGGATAAGATTTTATCAAGAATGACATTTTATCCTAAATGCAATAATAAAAAAGTTTTTCCTCTTGTAAACTCAATCCTGAGACATACTGTACATATATGTAACTAATGTTTTTATTATAAAAAAAGCTTTCACGTTAATTAATATTGTATCATAGTTTTTATATACTCCCTGAAGAAGTTTACAAAAAATAAATGAAAACTTGGAGGAAAAATAGTTTCATTTAAAATAGACCTTTAAACAAATTGAACAATAAATTATTTTGAAAAAAAAGTAAAGGGT